>PVLA01004833.1:0-114963 GCA_004027455.1 Hydrochoerus hydrochaeris
TGATGGGGGAGGGCTCTGGGGACTGATGTGAGCTGATTTATTTTGTGAGAGTGCAGGGGATTGGGTAAACCTTTACATTCCTGAGCTCTGGCAGACTTTTGGGAGGGAGAAGCCATAGGGGCTTCTGGGAAGAAGGAGCTGTGCATTATCATGGCACAGCTTTGAACCACTGCCGTGATGATTGGGCTGTCTCTCAGGTAGGCAGACCTAACAGTACCTATTGCTGTTATCCTGTTAACCTGCTGTGAAGTTCTGTACCAAATTCGCTGCACTGTCTTGACTGGCTTTGTTCTGTCTTATTCTGTTGTATTTCTTCTACCTTCAGAATAAAATTTTTAAAAAAAGTTAGAATCTAGAGGAGCTGCCAGGAACATATTTTTTTACAATTTTCAGAATTCAAAGACCATGTATGTTAGGTAAGTTAAAGTTACAGGTTTTCAAAATCTCATGTTATTTTTTATTTTCTTTTTTTAGGAATGTGTGTCATTAGTCTACTTTTTTAGACCACTTCTGCTTTATTAGCCCATTCATATTTATTCTTCAGAATCAATGACTCTTGGAAGAAGCTATTCTTCCTCTAAAAAATAAAGACTGTTACCTTTGCCATGCATTGTATCTTTGTTTGGTGGCCCAGATTGTGGTGCAATGCTGTAGTCTCCTGATCAAATCCAGATGATAGCATGACACTTGAGTATTGCATACGTTCATATGAATGTTGATAGCTGTGATATTTTCATATGCAATTATTATTCTGACATACAACTCTTGTGTTTGAAAATTTAGGTAATAATTTCAAGATGCCAGGACGTTCCAGTTCAAATTCAGGTTCAACTGGTTTCATATCCTTCAGTGGTATAGAGTCTGCTCTCTCCTCCTTAAAAAACTTCCAGTCATGTATCGACTCTGGAATGGACACGGTTTCCAGTGTGGCTTTTGATCTTGTGGAGACTCAGAGTAAGTACAGTAATACTGAAAACTCATTTCTGTGGTGGCATTACTCTAAGAATGCCTTTTCAGTATTCTTGGGACAATTATTTAATTCTCTTGGATATCTACTTTTTTATCTTACTGTAACATGCTGCATAGCTGTGTCCTGAGGGTGAAATGAAGTTGATTCATTGCTGTGTGTTCATACAGTTATGTTCCACTTGCAACTGCACTAGAAATTTATCGGCATAGACTTGAGGGTTTCAAATATTCCTTGTGAATGCTAAGGCTTATAAATGCATTAGGGTGCTATTATTTTCCAGTAGTCTTACACTTTATACATGCTTGATTATCCAACAGATAGACCAGAGGTGGCAAACCTTTTAAAAGTTTCAGTGATAATAAATAGCCTGCTGTGGCATACATGCCATCGGTTCGCCACCACTGAGGTAGACTAAGCTTGATTACCCAACAACAAAGGAAGGCCTCTGCAAAAATGAGAGTTTAACTTTGATGTATTTTACCTATGTGTTTTTATTTAGAAGATTTGAAAAGATGTTATTCGCTTTTGTGGATTACAGTTGTCTTTATTTCATGTTTTATATGGAGCCAGGGAAGTAACATACTCCTTTTGTTTTGTTTTCAGTGGTACTGCAAAGTTACAAAAGTTTCTGCTGCTGTTTCTTTGAATATTTTTCTTGTCTTCCCATTCTCCTTCTTGGAATTTCAGTTACATCTATATTAGATTGCTTGACTTTGTCCCCTAAGTCACTGGAGCTCCTTTTTTCTAGTCTTTTCACTGTCTGGATTCAATATGAATAGTTTGTGTTGCTGCCTCCTATTCATTTGTCTTCTCATCTGCTGTTATTTCTGTGTAGTAAATTTTAAATTCAGAAATATGTAGTTTTTTTTCAGTTGGTGAAGACATAATAGAATTCAATGGAATCTTCTGTTTTCTGTTTCTATCTTCATCACGTTTATGTTTTTCTCTACGTTACTAAGTGTTTAGAGCATACTTATAATAAGTGTTTTAATGTGTGCTAATTTGTCTATGTCTACTGCTGCTTCTATCTAAGGACATTTATTGCATCATTTATTGATTGGATTTTGTTTTTTCTTTGAAGATTGTTGATATTTGTTTGTTTTGAAGTTAAGTGATTTGTGGATTCAGTTTTTCCTTTCTAGTGTCGTTAGGCTTTGTTAGTGTGGGTCTAATGTAGCCTTATGTTAGGGCTAATCGAGGCCCTTTTCTGGAGTCTCTGTTGATTTCCCTGAAGGTTTGATGTAGCTCTACTTTGGCCGGATTGAATTTGAATGTCTCCCAGTTCTGTGTGAATTCTGGGAACTGTTCACTTTGTGGCTCAGACTCAATGGGGTACCTGGAGCTCCTTTGCCATACAGCTGCCTTCCAGTGCTCTGCTTGTGGACCCCTGCTTCTTCCCTTCCAGTTTCTAACTTCTTGATCCTTACAGAATGCTTTGCTCTGCTTGGACTTGTCCTCCCTGGTACAGGCAGGGCGGAGGGCAATTGCAGCTTTCATCTCACTTGTTTCCTCATTTACAGTAACTATAGACCTGGTTTCCTGGGCCTCTTATCCCAGTGTCTGAAAGCAGTCATGTCATATATGTTGTCCAGTTTTCCAGTCATTCATGGCAGGAAGGCTAATTCCATACCTGTTTTTCATTCATGGCTAGTAGCAGAAGTTCTCCATAATCTTTTTAGTGGGTGGCCCTTAATTGTTTTAACCCAGCCTAACCTACCTGATGATATATTTTTGGTGATGGTAGATGTTTGGCTTTGGTAGATAGGCTTGGATAAATGTCATACTAAAATTTTAAACTATTAGATAGAAGAGCTAGACCATAATTCCTCTGGAGGATTATATCAGGTCTTTTAGGCTGATCAGATTTCTACGAGTAGAAGAAGAAGTGGACAGCTTTCCTTGAATGTAGAACTTCTACGTAATTAAACCTGGCCCTGTCTCCATATACTGATATGTACAGAGCTGGTTAAGCTATTTCCTTCTCCCTTCAGTTGGCTTTAAGCAATGAAAATAAGGCTAGGTGAGGTACTGATATGTACTCTTTGAGACTAACTGACAACTTGTTTCCTTGAGTTGTATTCCCCATGAATGATTGAGCACAGTGAGGTGGCAGAGCCATATAGCTTCAGAGATGTCAACTGGGTATGAGCCTCAACTTAAGAGGCTATGACTTCCCAGGGCACAAAAGTTTACATGTCAGAAACTGAAGCAACAGCCCCCTAAAAACATTCAAATACTTCCCTAATTTAATTAGGTTATGCAAACTGGTCTTTCTCAATTTCTTTCTTCTTCTACATATTCTTTCTTCAATATACATATTGCAGATGTACTTGCTGTCCATCTCGCCAACTTGGTTCACCTTGCAAACATAATTCCCACCTTTTTCAGTGTCACTTATCCTCGAACCCCTCTTGAACCTTTTTCTTGAGATAATAAATTCTGGGGGAAGCCTTGGATCAAGGCCTTTGTCTATGACAAACCAACAGCCAACATCATATTAAATGGTCAGAAATTGAAAGTTTTCACTCTAAAATTAGGAACAAGACAAGGATGTCCACCATCATCACTCCTATTCAATGTAATTCTGGAAATATTAGCCAAAGCAATTAGACAGAAAGAAATAAAAGTAATAATAATAGGAAAGGAAGAAATTAAATTGTCATTATTTGCAGATGACGTGATACATAAAAGACCACAAAAACTCTACCTAAAATCTGGCTTCTAGATTTAGTAGCCAGATTCAGTCTCACAGCTGAACGCAAAATCAACATTAAAAAATCAATAGCATTCCTGTACACAAATAACAAACTCACTAAGAGAAATTAAGGAAACTATGCCTTTTCCTAATAGCACTGAAAAAATGAAATATTTAGGAATCAATCTAACAGGAAGTAAAAGATCTCTACATTGAAAACTACAGTATCTGATAAAGGAGATCAAAGAGAATATTAGAAAATGGAAAGTTATCCCTTACTCTTGGGTAGTATAATGGTTGATACTTTGTGTCAACTTGAGAAGTTTAAAAATTTAAGTGACTCAGCTAGAAGCCAGGGTCGGGAGGGCACAGAGGTATGAGTGCTACACCCAACCTATGGTGGGGTAACCTGCTTACAATATAAGGGAGAAGAAAAAACCTGTCCCCACCTTTTGCTCTTGTTGCATGTCTTCGTTATGTTTCCCTAATTGCTGAGACAAAATACTTGATGCCCAAAATGAAGGAAGGAAAGGTTAATTTACAGTTTGTGGAGGTCTCAGTCCATACTCAGCTGGCTCCAAGGTATGGCATTGGGGCAGCTGCTTATGGCGGCTGCAACAAATACCCAAAGCAGCAAGAGTGAAAAGGTGAAAAAGGAAAAGCATACCTACTTTCCTCCCTTATACCAGGTGCTGGCTACCCATCCCTGGGTGGGTGCAGCACTCACACCACCAATCCCAGCCCTACACAATGAACCAATCACAAACACTAGCTGTCTCCATGACATCATGGGGCTTTGAGGGGACATACAAATACAAACCGTAATACTGCTTTTGCTGTCTTCTGTTACTTTGAAGTGTTGTCCCTGTGCCATGCCACCCTGCTTTGATACAGCTGATTATGGACTGAAACCCCCACAAACTGAGCTTAAGTAAATAATTTCTTCCTTAATTTTGGGTGTTGAGAATTTTGTCCCAGCAATGAGAGAAAAGTAACTCAGACAGGTAGGAAAAACCAACATAGTAAAAGTGGCCATATTCCCAAAATAGTTATACAGATTTAATGCAATTCCAATCAAAATACCATCAGCATACCTCACAGAACTAGAGAAAACATTCCTAAAATTCATTTTGAACCAGAAGACACCTAGAATAGCAAATATAATTCTGGGCAACAAAAGCAAGGAGAGGTCATCACAGTCCCAGATTTGAAATTCTACTGCCGCAGAAAAGGGCCCCCCCCACCCCAGTTTGTTAGTTGTCAGGTAATAATTCCTGTTCCAGTTCCTGTTACTACTGGCTCCTAGAAATAGCTGGTCACTCTGTGATGCATAGCTGGTCACTGTGATGCAAATTGTGAAAACCAAAGACAGCTAAGTACTCCTTTTTTGGTTGCCACTCTATTAAAAACTTCCCTTCCTGAGCCTGTAGGACCTGATATTTTGAGAATGATCCTGATCAGCATTTGTCCATGTAAATAAATCTGACACTAAATCCTGAGTGTGGTTTCAATGTTTCTCTTTGCTGTAGCAATACTACAGAGCTACTGTGATAAAAGCAGTATGGTACTGGCAAAAACAAAATAACAACAACAAAAAAACAGACCTGAGGATAAATGGAACAGATTAGAAGATGTAGAGATAATTCCAAACTCAGCCACCTTATCTTTGACAAAAGAGCCAAACATGTTCACTGGAAGAAATCTAGTGTCTTTAATAAATGGTGCTGGAAAAACTGGCTTTCCACATGCCAATGACTAAATTAGAGTCATGTTTATCATTGTGCACTAAACTAAAATGAAAATGAATCAAAGATCTAAATATTAAAACAGTAAGTCTGCTGGAAGAGAGAATAGGTAGAGCTCTTGAAGACATATGGGTGTAGGCAATGACTTCATGAACAAAACCCTGATGGCACGGAAAATCTACAAAGAATCAACAACTGGAATCTCATCCTAAGAAAAAGCTTTTACATAGCCAAAGCAATCACCCAAAGAGTGAAAAGACAACATGCAGAGTGGGAAAAATTTTTTCTAGCTATACCTCAGACAAAGGACTAATATCTGGAATATAAAAAAATTGAAAAACATTAAACCCTCCAAATCTAAAGACCCAATCCATGAATATGCATTTGAAATGAATAGATACCTTTCTCAGAAAAACAGGTACAAATGGCAAATAAATATATATAAAAAAAGTTAAACATTACGGATCATTCAAGAGATACAAATTAAAACAATGCTGAGATTCTACCTCACTCCAGAAAGAATGGCTATTGTCAAGAAATCAACCAATAGATGCTGGCTGGTCTGCGAGGAAAAAGGAACCCTTCTCCACCGTAGACTGGTGCAACTCCTGTGGAAGTCAGTGTGGAAATCCCTCAAAAAATTAGATTTAAAGGAATACTTTCATTCTCTTGAGTGGTTTTATTCTATTTTGTTATGTTTGACATTATTGTGTGTAAAGCTAAGCTCAGCTATTTCAAAGAAAGACATGATAGCTACTGTTAATATCCAGTTGTCTTGTTGTGAAGTGCTGTGTTGCTTACATTGTTCTGATCTGCTTAGATCTGTCCCCTTTTGTTTTATTTCTTTAAAATAAAAAGATTAAAAAAATAAAGGTCCTATTTGACACAGCTATTCCCCTTCTGAATATATTCCCCCAAAATTAAAAGGGTCATACTACAGTGATATGTGTACACTGATGTTTATAGCAGCACTGTTTATAATAGCTAAATCTTGAAAACATCCCAAATGCCCATCAACTGAAGAATGAATAAAAAAGATATGTTTTTTTACACAATGGAGTACTACCCAGCCATAAAGATGCATACATTTGAGACATTTATAACTAATAGATGTACCTTGAGACCATAGTCTTACATGAAATAAATTGGATATGCATGTAAATACTGTATTGTCTTGTGTTGTGAAAAACTAAAGTGTAAATAAGAACCAAAATGCATAATGGATATTGTGAAATAGGAAGACATTGTTTAAAAGGAAAGAGGAATGGTTGTGGGGGTGGGGAAGGAGTAAGGGGAAAGAAAAAAATGAGAAAAGAAGAATATGGAAACAAAGCTTTTTAAATAAGGAAGAGGGGTTGAAGGGAGGGGAGGGGGATAGCAAAAAATAGAGGGATGAAGATATATCGTGTATAGGTACAAGTTCTCTTATGATGAATGGGACCATTACGCATATCTAAAATGTACCAGTAATCTTAATTTAAAAATGTATTACAGGCTTACCTTGTTAATTTTCAAGAAAATATCTGCCATACACTCAAGTTTCAGTGGTTTATTAATCATTCTTCCCATTCCAAAGATATTCTATGAAAAAGCAGCTGGTTTAGCTTGTAACTCTTTTTTGTGGGGGAGGTTTTACTGGGGATCGAACTCATGACCTTGAGCAGGCACTTGTGCTGCTGAGCAAAATTCCTGGCCCAGTTTGTAACTCTTAACGGTTGTGCGATCCTTTCTCCGACATAACCTTCATTCTTTGATAGGCAGCATATGCTTACTGTTTCATCGTACAGTGTTAGAAGATGTGTGTCATGATCGAAGTGTAATTAATTTAATGCATTATACTGCTGCATCAAGGATGTTCTTAGTATGTGGTGGAGAGAGAAAGAGTGATCTCCCACTCTGGTACGTTTTGGTACCACTGCTGTGATTTATGGGAAGGCACTACCAGGTTTTCACAGGTTTTCCACAGTTGCTTTTGTGCCGTAAATACAAATACACAATGTGGTTATAAAGAGTAAAAGAAAACCAGCTAACATCTTTAAAGTATTAAGAGAGTAGCTGTAATTGATGGGCCTACTACGAGGGTCCCAGAGACCATCCTCTGAGAAGCAATGGCTTGTAAGATGAGCTTGAATACTAAAGAGCGTGAAGTAGATGACAGGAGAAGCTGTCTACAGAAAGCAAACCCTGGACAACCACACGAAGATAATTCAGTAAGAGCTTATTAGGAAAGCAGGTTTTTAAAAAGTTAATAAAAACCTTAATTTAATATAAATGAATACTTCAGTTTTTTAATTTAAGAAATTTATTGAAAAACTGAAGAAAATTTCCTTATGTTGCCAAATAATTTGTTGGTATATTTTTCCTTTTCATATAAATTTCCAAGGGTACATAATAATAATTGCCAAGAAGTCAAATCATAGCCAGTTATAAATTAGATGAGTTTCTCTTGGGCAAATTATATAAAAGTGTTCTATAAAACTCTCAAAAATTTTACAGCAAAAATCAGTGTTTAAAGTGGTACTTTTTTCTAGTGTCTTTTTTGGTCAGGGGAGTTGAGATTGAGACAGAGTCTCATTAAGTAATTCAGGTTGTCCTAGAACTAACTGTGTAGCCCAGGCTGGCCTTGAGCTTGAGGTGATCCTGCTGCCTCAGTCTCCTGAATGCTGAGATTACAGTCATGTGCCACCACGTTCCCCTCTATAGTGTTTCTCTTAATTGACACAAAAATTGTATTTATAAGGTCCCATGCGATGGTTTGATACATGTATACATTGTGTAATGTTCTAGTCAGTGTACATATACCAATCTCTGTGCATTTATCAATATTTTCTGACCAAAACATTTAATTTTTTTCTTGCTTTTCTGAAATATATACTATGTCATTATTATATGTGGTCATCCTGCTGTGGGGTAGAATACCAGAATTTACTCCTGCTGTCAAACTTCATAATACTTGTTGACCAGCCTTTCCTCCGCCTCCCTCCACCTACTAGCTCCAGCATATGGTAACCATTATTCTCTTCTTAGTTTCTATGAAATTAACTTTTTTAGAATCAATGTATGAGTAAGCCCTACATTTGTCTTTCTGTGCTTAGTTATTACAGTTAACTTGATATACTCCATTTTCATACATGTTACTGCAGATAACAAGATTTCATCCTTTTAAATGCCTGAAGAGTGTCCTGTTGTACATTTGTGCCTATTTTCCTTTCCATTTGTCCATCGGAGAACACTTAGATTGATTTCCTTGTTTTTTGTTTTAGGACTCTGGAGTCCCACGGCAGAAAAACTTCAGTTATTATAGTCAGGCGGGATAGTTGTTAAACTATGCCATAGTGAGGTGATGATAGTGATAGTCATGATGACAAAGAGAAAAAGTCCTTGAATTTGCTCTACAGTTTCGTGTGCTATGTGTGATGACACTTCTACATGTACTGCCTCTTAATCCTAACAGTAATCTGTGCAGCAGGAAGTATTGTTATCCTGACTCTATATAGTAAGGCTTTGCACATTTAAATAGTTTTTCAGATCATAAGACTAACAAGTGGTAGAGTAGGGATTTGAGCATAAGCATGGTGACTTGATGGCTTCTGCCCTTAACTAGTACACTGTAAAAATGTATTTTGCTGACCTAATAGCATTTGTAGTCAAATTACATCCAGTGATATTTAGTGTCGAAAATTTTGGTTACTTTTTTGAGGGCAACATTACCTGATTCATATTTCTTTTTTGTGTGTGTATGTGGTGATGAGAGAATCACAGGCCCCATACATTCTAGGCAAGCACTGAACCATTGTTCAGTATGTAATGTGTGTACATAATAGTTTGTGTTTGTATATCAGCATATCTGTGTATATATAAGCACACACACATACATACACACTGTCCTTTCACATGTTGAAAATTTATGTTCTGGCTAAAAATTATTACTTTTTTAGGTTTGGTTGTTTTTGTTCTCATTTTGGGCTGCATTCAAGCAAACAGATTTCTTACTTCATGACAGTTATAATACACTTGAGAGTTAATAGTGAATAAAGTATCACATCAGAGTAAAACATTATGTCATCTTGGATGTTTGCTGTCTTCATGAATAGTTAAGTTTTCATACTTGCAAATGTTATTCATTTAGTTGAGAGAATAATTCTGAGTCTGGAGCTTTGGAGATAAGCTAGTTTTAGTCTGAAAGAAAACATTTTTAAAAAAAGAAATGAAAACTTTTAAAATTAAAAATTAGCTGAATATGGAAATAATACAAACAGAAAATTTTGACCACCTATGACTTTATTTTAAGAAAAGGAGTACTAGTTGCCTTTTATGTTAAAAATTGTTTAATGATTTGCTTGGTATGCTGATACAACTGAGCTGAGGTTTTCAAGGGTATTTTCTCAGGAAGCTTCCTGTCCTAGTGTGTTTCTCACCTATGAACTGTTTACTTTTACTGGGACTCATTGAATGGGAGAGCCTTCTTTTTGGCCTTGTTATTTCATAGTTATGTTATTGACTAGAAGCAGTATTTGGGAGTAGTTGATTTTAATGGTGGTGATGGCCATGGTGATGCTAAACATAGCAATAACCATAAGAAGTTAATGTTTATTTAAAAAATTTTGTTTTTGGTCCTCATACTGTATTATTAAGTAGAGGACCTCCCTCCTCATACCACTTAACAAGCATCTCACCCACTGCTTGGCCACTAGTGTCTTGCTCTCTTGCTCTCTTCAGCAATGGTAGGTAGGTGGGTTCTTCCCTTTTTTTCCCCAGGGAAGAGAAATCTATGATTTGTTGCATTTGTCAATAACAAAAATGAAAAAAAAAACATGAAACACATTGAAAGAGCCAGGATGTCTTCTTCTGTTGGTAGTCGTGCCAGTCCTTCCCAAATTAGTACCTCCAGTCACCATACACAGCTCACCAATGTCAGCCTTGATGAAATCAGTGGTCTTGCTAGTATCCAAAAAAGTCATGATGGTGTCATTCACTTTGATGAAGTGCTTAGGGTAGTGAATAGTGCAGCACTGAGGGTTGCTAGCTGTGGGATTCTTTTTGTGCCCTCAGAGGGCTTTCTTTTCTCCCTCTCCCTCTCCCCTCTGCCTCACCCTCCCCAGGACCTCGCACTTGCCAGGCAGGTGCTGTGCCACTGAGCTAAATCCCCAGCCCCAGATGCTCCCAATGCTCTACAGTGTTGTTACTGCTGATAGCATTTTTGAAACCAGCATGGTAAGTGATACAAGTTTGGAATTTGCTGCTAGGCCTATTGGAGCACTGCATGCAAATCTTCTCCCTTCATTGCCAGTCAGTGCATAGTGAAGTCTGTGCAAAGGATAATGACGAGAGGCAGACATTCTCTCAGCTTGTTGGGTCCAGTGGATGGACGAGGAGCAAACACACTGGTCATTCCATCCAGCATCCAGTGCTCTGGAGCTGCTGCCCACTTCAGATGCTTCTTAGGACTGTAAACAGAAAAAGGAGTGTTTATGTTTCTTATGTAACTTTTATAACTAGAGCCATTATAAAAGCAAAATTTTTTTTTGTAATAAGTAAAAACTGTGGAAAATATTCTATCTGTAGTACTAGAAATATAAAAGCAATGACTATATCAGGATGTAGAGAAAAGGGAGCCCTTGTACTATGCTGTGGTGGGATTTAAATTATTACCAGTCATTATTGGAAATAGTACAAGCACTCTTTAGAAAATTAAAAATAGAATATCCATATGTTCCAGCAGTCCTGTTACTGGGTATACATCCAAAGGGAATGGAATCAGTACATCAGAAGATACATTTGTACCCCATGTTTATTGCCACACCATTCACAGTAGCCAAAATAATGGAATCAACCAAGTGTCCAAGAGTGGATAATGAAAATGTGACTATATATATGTGTATATGCATGTGTGTATCAGACATTTTTTTAAAAAAAGAAAATTTCATTATTTGCAAAAACATGGATGAACCCAAAGGATATATGTTAGTGAAATAAGCCAGACACAGAAGAACAAATACTGCATGAGCACACTTACATATGAAAAAACGCAAACTCAGAAGTGCAGAGTACGGTGGTGGTTGCCAGGAGCTGGCAAGAGATAGGGAGACATTGGTCAAAGAATAGAAAATTTCAGTTAATAATAAACTCAAAAGATGTGCTGTATAGTATGGTGACTATAGTGAATAAAATTGTATCTTATATACTTGAAGCTCTTCCTACAAGAGTAAAAAGTGTCTCATCACAAATAACTGGTAAGTGTGAGATGATGGCTATGTAATTAGCTTGATTCAACCTTTCTATAATGTATACATATTTCAAAACATCACATTACACACCACGAATATGTGTTTTGTCAGTAAGGGAAATAAATAAAAAGCGAATATTTATATATTAACCATAGAAGGGGGAACAACACAACGCCTACAGTGTATTAAAAATTCAGCACTAAAAAAACAAACCCTCAGTTCTCTTTTGCTAATATTTTCACATGTCCCAAGACTGTTTATTTCTTTACTGTTGTAGCACCTTTGTAGACTGAGCTACTCAGGCAAAAAGAGCTTTTGATGAGGTTTGGTTTGTTTTGAAACAGGTCATACTGTGTAGTCCAAGCTGACCTTAAATTCACTGTATAACCCAGCCTAGTGTCACACTTGCTGAGATCCTCCTCCCTCAGCCTCCAGAGTCCTGGGATTGTTGCCTGTATGTACCTGGTACATAGTAAGCACTTGGTAAATGGACTAGTATGTTTAGCACCTAAAATTACATAAATATGTCCTTTAATGGATTGCCTAACTCGTTTATATACACGCATCCCTCCATATCCAGGGATTGTATATATACTCCATCCACAAGCATACCCCATTTCTATCCACATACACTTGTGTACACACGAGCATACATGATGGGAGAGGGTGGTGCTTCGGCAAAGGAGACTTTTTTGGTTGTTGCAACTTGAGGGTGGAGGCTGTGTCTGCTAGTGCCCTCTGCTGGCTACCAGGTATCAAGATACGTGTTGTACTGCACAATGTCCTGTGCTCTGTAAACAGAGCACTGCCCAGCGTAGAATACCTTAGGGTGGTAAAGTTCTTCACAAAAAATAAATCTTAGACTGTTTCTGTTTTGCTTGCTGGAAATTAAGGTTTCTGCTGTGTTTGGGGGTTGCCCTTATACTTCATCTTTTGTTTGTGTTGTGTTTCCTAGCTTTGCTTCTAAGTCCAGCAGAGTGGAATTCCTGTATGGTCATTTTTTAAAAAAAATTTTTTATTTAAAGGGATAAAACAGAAAAAGAGAAATATTACAGAATTTCAAAAAAAGTAAGAAATCACTAGTTGATAAATTACATATTGCTCTTTTAGAAACAGTTGTTCAAGTTACAAAATTAAAGCACACAAAATAGACACTCAAGCAGTGAGACTGCAAACAGATCTGTTCAACAGTCAAACAAGAACTAAGAAATATGGGTAACAATCCTGCACACATAAATATACATGCAGTTATATCTTTTATAGCACTTCCCATTTTCTCTTTTTTTATAATAGCAATTATACCTTTTTTATTTAAAGAGAAAAAAACAAAAAGGATAGAAATATTACAGAATTTCAAGAAAAGAAGATAAACAGTAAGAAATCACTAGTTGATACATTACATATTGTTCTTTTAGAAGTATGGTCATTTTCAAGCCTCTGCTCTCAGTCTAACTCTGAAGTGTGTATATTTTACATTCTCTATCAGTCTTTATTGAGAAAATCAGTCAGTCAAGAAAGCAAATGAGGAATTTGCGTGTTGGGGTGTAGAAGCCATGGAAAGAGTATTGACCTCACTTACGGAAATGGGCACACATCAGGAATTATTACTAGTCTCTCCCCAACTACTGGAAAGCTAGTTGTTAAGCAGTTCCAGCATATCACTAGACATAGCTTGTAGTGGAGCAAGTTTGCGTTTGATAGATAGGTTTGGTAAAAGGCTCTGAAGTTACAAAGCTTATGGATTGGAAAAGATTCAGGGTTACCGTCTTCGCTCACCAGGGAGATGCCGTGTGCGTCTGTTTACGTTTTGGAAGTATATCTGAGAGGCTAGCTGTGATGGATCACTGCTGTTAGTGTATGGCTTAGCCTTGGCCTGTGACTTGCTTCCTAATATAGCCATTTACAGATTGCAGAAGTAAATGAAGAAAGGGAGCTGTCACATTAAATAAAGTTGCACGTCACTGACAGTGTTAAGTATCTTAATTTTCACCCTGCAGAAGGGAAATGAAGTTCACCGGGTTGAGATAACTTTGCAGAGGCACACACCCAAAGTTGCAAGCAAGGAGTTGGAATTTGAAACCTAATTCTTGGTTCCAGTCCCTTGACCTTTCCTTTCTTCCTTCCTCCTGGTAATTATTGATGGATGGCAGTGATCCTTAAAAATTGTAGCCAGATGTGTGCCAGGCATTGTTTGTTAAATGTTCTCTAGTTCTTACAGCAATTATGTGAAGTTTGTACTATCCTGTTTTACGAGTGAAAATCTCAAAAAGATAATTCTTTGACGGTCACAGAGCTCATGGCAGAATGAATTGGAAAAGCTGTATGGCACTTAGGCACAAGTCTTTCTATGTGATGACAAGTGACAGTGAGGGAAATTACTGTTACAAGTCTATATTTTTTTTTCAGTTTAAAAAGTATTTTTATTCTTATTTATGTTTTGCCTGACCTAGCATTTCAAGTCTTGTTTGCACTAACTCACCTTGTGTAAATGGAAGGAAGACTTCTAAAGAGGAAAGAAGTTATGTCAGAAATTAACTCAATTATGAGTATTTTTTACAATGTTAGAGTTAAATAGTTGGTCTCTTTCTAAGTGTGTGTGTGTGTGTGTGTGTGTGTGTGTGTGTATGGCAAATTAGAAATTAGAGGTGCAAGTGTTTGAAATTTCTGTTTCTGTTTTGTTTTGGGGACAGAGTCTCATTGTGCAGTTCAGGCTGGCCTCAAACTTGCAGCAATCCTCAGACTTCTGAGTGCTGGGATCACAGGCATGTGTCACCATGCCTGGCAAATGTTTAAAATTTTTAAACATGTTGTGTCATCAGTAGCAATATTTGTGATGTTACAGGCTTCAGTTGACAGGATTAGCTTGTGTTCTGTAGTCTGAGCCACAGACTGAGGGACCAGGGGCCATGCTCAGCATGTATCTCTTGATGCAATTTTTAAATTTCAAGCTCGTAACTCTCTAATTGTAAATAAATAGGTACTTGTAGAAATTCTTTCTCCCAAGAAGAGCATAACTCAACCTGACTTTAAAGTAACAGAAGTGCCCAGGTGCATTGTGGGACTCTCTTTTACTGAACCTTGTTTTAAGTTGCTGTGTGAGATAATCAAGTTCTTCTCCAAAATATAAATGGCAAAGGAACATTTTAATTTTAGCAAGATTTCATCATAGTTGTACAGAGCAGATATATACAGTGAACTTACACTGGTAGCTCTTGTCATTGGGGTAGATGGACCTTAATGTAAAAAATGACCAGTGCTTGACCTGCTTGGTTTTTGTGTTACCGGGTAGTACCTTTCCCTCTAAAGACCCAGTAATATGCCATATCCTGATAGCTTGATAACATTTAATGCATTTTGTTGTTGTTCTGTGGAGCTTTTTGCGTTTACAGTTTGTTTGTTTGTTCACATTTTCTATTTCTTTGGTTTTTGATTAATGTACCTGATCTCCCCTTTGGACTCCTGGGATGAAAGATTTCAGATACTTACTGGATATTTTCAGAAGTTAGAAATCACTTGATACTTATTAGTTATTGATTCCATATATCAATGTGTTAGCAAATGGCATTTAAAATTACTACTTCAGGGCCAGGTGTGGAGGCTGAGGCAGGAGGATCCTGAGTTCTAGGCCAGCCTTAGTTACACAGTGAGTTCAAAGCCAGCCTGAAGTACACAGTGAGGCCTTGTCTTCAACAAAACAGATAACAAGATAGAATTGATCTTCACTTACAATCCCAGCATTCTGGGAGGCTGCTCAGGAGATTCAAAAGTTTGCCTGGGTAGTTGAATAACTTAGTGACCTAATGAAACCCTGTCTCAAAAATGAAAAATAAAGTTGTTTTAAAAGGTTAGTGGTGTGTATAGCTCTTGAAGGCCCTGTGTTCAATCCCCTGTACCATAAAAAAGTTTCATTTAATAAAAAAATTTGGATCTAGAGTTTAGAAAAAACAAAATTAGAAAATGAGCCCTTTTATTGATCCATAAACCTAATTTTAGAAGATTTTGCACTTAAATATTTGTATAAAGCACTTATAAATCAGAAGTTCTCAAACTTGAGGACACATCAGAATCACTTCCTTGTTGATCCTGAGCAACAAAGACAAGACAGGGTACATCACAAGCCCTGACTTGAAATTATATTATGAAGCTACTGTGATTACAGTGTGGTACTGGCAATAAAACAGACCTGAAGATCAATGGAATAGATTAGAAGATACAGAAATAACTACAGACACACTAAGCCACCTTATCTTTGAGAAAGGTGCCAAACACATTCATTGGAAGAGAGGTAGTCTCTTTAATAAATGGTATTGGAAAAACTGGCATGCCGAAGATTAAAAGTGGACCCATTTCTTTCGCTTTGTACTAAGCTAAAATCAGAATGGATTAAAGATCTTAATATTAAAGCAGAAACATTAAATCTTCTGGAAGAGTGGGTAAAACTTGTGAAGACATTGGTGTAGACAAAGACTTTATGAATAAAACCCAAAGTGCACAGGACTTACTGCAAAGGATCAACAAATGGGATCTCATCCTACTGAAAAGCTTTTGCACAGCAAGAGAAACCACTAACAGAGTGAAGAGCAACTCACTATGTGGGAGAAAATGTTTGTAAGCTGTTTCTCAGATAAAGGATTACTATCGAGAACGTATAAAGAACTCAAAAAAATCAGTCCTTCCAGATTAAAGACCCAGTCCAAAAATGGGCATCTGAGATGAACACAGACTTCTCAGATAAAGAAGTACAAACAGAAAATAAATATATAAAAAAATGTTCAACAGCACTGACCATTTGCGAGATATAAATTGAAACAACACTGAGATTTCACCTCACCCCAGAAAGAATGGTTAGTATTAAGAAATCAACCAATAACAAATGCTGGAGCAGCTGTGGGGAAAAAGGAACCTTTCTCTATTGTTGGTGGGAGTGTAGAGTGGTGCAACTACTGTGAAAATCAGTGTGGAGATTCCTCAAAAAACTAGAATTGGAGGTCCCATTTGAAAAATCCCGGCTATTCCCTTTCTGGGTATCCTCCCAAAATAATTAAAAACATCATACCACAGTGATATATGTGTGCCCATGTTTATAGCAGCACAGTTTATAATAATCAGATCTTGGAAACAACCTAAATGCCCATCAACTGAAGAATGGATAAAAAAGATGTGGTATTTCTATATAATGGAATACTATTCAGCCATAAAGAATGATAAACTGGACATTTTTATAGGTAAATGGATGTGCCTTGAAACCATACTCACTAGTGAAATAAATATGTCACACATCCATAATCATCCCATTGTTTCATTAGTATGATAAGGATAAAACATGTATTTTGTCCCAAAGGGAATGACTTCAGCCGAGCAACGACTCAGGACACACCTGCCTTTACTTTAATCCACTGTGAGCCATTTTGAGTTGTCTTTTGGATGTCTTAAGGAATTTTTGATGTGCTATAAGGTTTGGGTTTTTTGCATATGGATATCCAGTTGTTCCAGTGTATTTATTGAGGGTACAAGCCTTTCTCCATTTAATTGCTTTTACATCTTTGCTAGAAATCAAATGGATATCTATTTTGGGACTTTGTATTGATACTTTGGTGGTTTGTCTGTCTTGATATCAATGCCATTTTGTCATGATTAGTGTAACTTTGTGCTAAGTCGTGGGATTGGGGAGGGCTGGAGCTCTAATTTTGTTCCTTTATCAAAGTTGTTTAGAGTATTCTGAGTCTTTTTTTATTTTTACAGAAATGTAAGAATCAAAATGTTAATCTTTATGAAAAATGATGTTGACAGTTTGATAAGGGGTTGTCTTTTCTGATCATTATTATTTTCATTTTTGGTTTCATTCTCTTTTATTTTTAATAAAAAAAAGAGAACCATTTCCTTGGCTTATTAAAATGCAAACTTCAGGACCCTCCCAGTAGAATTTCAGTAGGTCTAAATGAGCCTAGGAATTTGCATTTCTTTCATTCCCAGGTGAGTTGAGGCTGCTGGGCCAGGGACCACACTTTGGAGAAAGTTGGTCTGTGTCCCTCAGTTGGCGGGAGGCTTGCCACTAGGTGGCACCAGAACACTGCTTTTAAGTTGTGGATGGCCTTGCTCACTAACGGTTTTTGATTGCAGAATTTAGTATTATGTAAAAGACACAATCACTGAATTACTAGAGTGTAATAGTTAGGGGCCTGGATTTTTCCCTATGTATATAAAGAGTAGAAGTGTTACCTAACAGTCCTACAGTCTGATAAGATTGTAATCTTTCAGGATCAGCAGCTCATCTAGAATGATTCCTATACCTCTCATCTCACCTGGTTTCATTTTCAGTTGTCTGAGTTATTCCATTTCATTTAGCAATGATTGGTGCAATTCTTGTTGCAAAAAACAGAAATGTAGCTGGGCATTGTGGTGCACACCTATACTCCCAGCACTTGGAAGGCTGAGGCAGGAGGGTTGCTGAGAGTTTGAAGTCAGTTTGGGCTACATGGTGAGTTCAAGGCCAGTGTGTATAGCAAGACGCTGTCTCAGAAAAACAAAACAAACAAAACCCTTACGTATTTCATAAGTAAAAGTAAAAATAGCATTTATGCTTATAGATAGTGGTAAAAAAATTTGTGTGTATTATTCACATAAGTATCTTGGCTTTTGTCCTTCTAGTGGGCCAGTTGTTTTTGGGACAATTTTAGAATGTAAAAGTGTACTTTCCTTTACTGTTGGCTTCTTAGTGAGAAAATTGAGTGTTTTTATTTTAAAGAGCTATTGAAAAAAGTTCTAGCTGTTGTTTGCTCTCCTCCAGTTCTGTTCCCATGGCGACTCAGTCCATAGATTTCCAACACCTACGGATTTTCTTCTTTCCACTGACTGCAACAACCTCAAAAATTGGCATGGTTTCTCCGTGTGCTGGTGTGTGTGGAAATGGTTGCTCACTATATTCCTATTTGCTGAGCTCATTTGTTCGCATTGGGATGTCACCTTTTGAAATAGCAAAGGAGTCCCTCTTCAGTTTGTAGAACAATATGTGTGGTAGCTGAACACTGTCCAGGTTTTTCTGGATTTTCAGTTATTGGCTTGCTTTTCTATCTTTGGAACAGAAGTGTGGGTTAGGTTTCAGTGATCTAACAGACTGTAACTACAGAAAAAAATAATTGGAGTCACTCAATTAGGTTAAAAAGTTGAATGAGCACTGTATACCTTTGAACACTGCAAAGAATTGAGACTAATTTAATACTAAACAAAGATTACAACTCATACCGGAAGCAGAACAGACTTTTTCTAAAACATCAAGTTTTTTCTAAAAGACATAAAATTTTAATCTGATAAGCAGAAAGGAGATTTTATTAGGTTGATAATTAACGTAGTTGAAACCAATTTGATTATTCCATAGATTAATTTATTATCCAGACCTATTCTTTAACTTCTGTTGTATTTATAAATGAAATGACATATTTATACTATACATATGTGAAGTATCATTTACATTTGGCACTGCTGTCCAGTAAAAATACAGTTCAGCCACATATGCAACTTGATTTTCTGTTGTCCTCATTATAAAAGGTAAGAAGAAAGAGCAGAGTTTAATATTTTTAACCCATTATATTTAAACTATTTGAGCATGTAATCAATATGAAACTTAATGAATTATTTTTATGTTCTTTCAGGGGATGCTAAAGTCATAATCTTGATACTGTATCTGACTAAGCCACATTTCCTATGCTTAATAGGCACAGATAGCATGTGGCTGCTGGTTTAGATAGTAGTGGAGGTATAGGTTATCTCACTTTTCTGTGACTATCAGAGAAAGGCACAACATTGAAGGAAGGGGTAGCTAAACCAATTGACTTTGCAACTTTTTAGCAGTTTTGGTTAAATCAAATAAATGATATGACAAGATATTACCTGTTGATTTCTTTTGTACCTGTTAGTTACCTCTTAGTCCTTTGCCGCTAGAATGGTTGGTATTTAGGTTTTTCTCGAAGTGTTTAACTAGCTTAAAATGAAAAATGATCTACTCCTGAGGATCTTGCTAATACTTGCTTCTGTATGAGATGTTGTATGTTTATTTGAATCTGCATCTACTGTACTTTTATGTTTTGAAGCTGATGTGGTAAATTAGTTTCTTATGACCAAGAAGTTGAGCCTCCTGGCGTCAGCAGCTGGCCTAGTCTAGTTGTGGACAGTTAAGCCTGTCAGCAGTTGGCCTTAGAAATGCTAATTTGCTTGTCTTTGGGTGCTGCCCCTGGTGCTGGGTTTCTCTCTGTGGGTGGGAGTTATGAACCTGGTTTGGAGAACTAGAGGCTTTGGGGCAGATTCCAAACAGATGTCCTTCTTGCTTCATTTCTTCACGTGACCGAGTTGCAAACGGCACATTCCTCGCATTAACTTCTTTGAAAGCCTTGTGGGATCAGATGCATACGCCTACATTGATGTCAGAGGGCAGCAGCTTTTACCTTTGAATCTACTTTTTTCCTTCACTAGAGTATTTATCTGCCATAATGAAAATTTTATAAATGACACATAGTTGCTTTCATCACTATTTCATTGGGTCTCTTAAATTTACTGAAAGAGGGATTGGATTGGTTTTGTATTTATTACACCTGTTGTAATGTTAGATCCAGAATAAGGGATGGAGCTGAATAAGGGTCGGGCGTGGAGGGAGGGAAGTGTGAAGAAACCCAAGCTGACAAAGTCACACACAATTAGCTTTTACTTGCAAGTATTTTGCTCTCTTCTACTTTGGGGAATGCTTGAGCAAGGTAATCTTCACTCTTCACCATACTATACTGATTAAAAACAGCCATGTGAGTTTGTTTGGTTTTCATTATTATAAGGCAGTTGTTAGCACTTTATGTTGACTGATCACCAATTACTTATTGGCCTGGGCCTCAAAAGACTAGTAATTTAGTTCACAGATAAGACAAGTATGTATACATTCAAAGGTAAAAGAGAGCTGCGTGGTAGTAAATGACAGGTTCCAACTGAGGAGATCCTGAGTCTTTCTGTCCCAAACAAGACTCAGTGATTGACTTCATGACCTTACAAATTGATTCTCTTATTTAGAATGTGTACATTTTTTATTGTTGCTACTTACTGTGGTAGGCATCTTTTTAACAGCCACCTCACGGTGCTTTCTATGTACCCAGTATATCCTGAATGTTTTACGTTTTCATTCATCTCATTCTTACAATGCTATGGAATAGGTTGACAACACAGTTACTGCCATTTGATGTATAAATAAACTGAGCTTTGATTGACCAAGGATTATGCCCTGTATCTGAAGATTTTTCTTCTAACCACAGTGATCACATTTTAAATATTTACTCCTATTTTTTCAGCCCATGAGTGTGACTTTCCTCTATCAGTGGCAGTAAGCTCTAAGATAAGTCCTCTTCTCTATTCATTATAGACCTGCTCCTCTGCTCACAGAGCCCTTTAAGGAGCTCTGACACTTTATACCTGAAGAGGAAAGTTCTTCTTGAAAACACTTTGGAGAATTCATTCTGTACCAATTTTCATGGTTGACTTTTCCCTGCTAAAAATTTTTCCCTAGGACTGTCTTTATAAATCTTGATTGCCATGAGTCATCTCCATAGATCATTTCTCTACTTATAATCAAAACATTTGGCATTTACTGTCCAAAAATTGGCAGCTATTAATTTCTACAGTGATTTTAAACTGGTGAGCATAGTTTACAAGAGTGTTCATACCCTCCCCTCCAATGTATGTACTTCAGTCATGGGGACTGAAAAGTGCCATCACCATGTGCTGTAAAATCTTTTGTCTTAGTTCACATGACTTCCTCTTCCTGGAATGCTGTCTCCTTGTTGGGTATTTGTAAGGCACCTGTTCAGGGCACCTGAGCGGCAGTGTCTTTTCTGCAGGCATTCTTTTCTCATCCAAATGAAACTGATCTGTTCTTTGGTTTCGTGCTGTTCATTCATCCTTTAAAAAAACATAGAGTACTTTCTTGCCTTCAGTTGTGTAAAAATCTGTTTGTTACCACTAGGCATGGGTTGAAAAGGCCAGTAGTAATGTCCTGTTCCCTTGCTGAAATTTTGGCTTTGTGCTCCATATAGTCTCTGTTGTTCTACTCTACACTGGGAAGTAGCTATAAACAATATGTAAACAAATGATGTGGTTAGACTAGTAGTGGGCTCTACTTTAATGGATAGGAGACCTTCTTATTGATAAAGCTAAACATGGACTAAAATGTTAAAAATCAAAATATAAAATGAATCTGAAAAGGGATTATGGAGAGGATAGCAGAATTGTTTCATATATGTGTAAACATATATATATATATATATGTATATACACTATGACTATATGTGTACATATATGAAATATATATTTACTGGGGAAATATATATATTTATTTCCTAGAAATTACTATCTTCACAAGTGTATAGGTCTTACTACAGATATTTCCTCTCAATAATCCTATGAAAATGAAAACATTTAATAGACAATAGAGCTGAAGCTCATAGGTGTTAAGTGACTTGATAGAAGCCATAGTTTAGTTTGGTGTCAGTCTTAGATTTACACTTGATCTTAGCCAAAAGGCTGAGAAGCGATGTGAGTCTTAGATTTAGAATAACTTCTGTGATGCTGAATGGAATGTATGTATACGTGCTAGGGGGAGTAACATTGGGCTTTCAAAAGCAGTTGCAGAATCCAGTCACTGGGTTCAAACGCATCTCTGCAAGCTGGTAACAAGTTGGTGTCCTATAACTAATGTTATAGGATAGCAGCTAATATCCAATGAGTATGTACCCACATCTTTCCTATTCCTGCCTTATTCCTCCTTTATTCAGGGTTCATGTAAAAATTAACTAACACATAGATACTTAGCACGTAGCATTTACATGTCGCTGGTTGGTTATTTTGTTTTGTTATGTTATGATTATTTCAGCCGTTGGCAATTGAAAAACAGCGATCCTTTAGAGCTCTGTGTTCCAAATTGGTTTTGTGCAAAATACAGAAAACCATACTTTAAAATATCTTTATGTGTTTTTGCTGTTAACTAGCTGGTTCTACTGTGAACCAGCTGGGTAAGTTTGAACCAAGTACTTCTTTTTTCTGCTATATAGAATGGTCCATACCTCTGCGTGGTGGATTAACTAATGGTTGGCATGCGCAGTTTGTCAGAATTAATGTGGTTTTGGGGTGGATAACCCACTTCAGGATTGTTACCAACAGCATAGAAAGAGAACTGAAGAAGTTATGCTGTTGGCTCTCCAGGGTAAGCTGGCTTTTCTGATATGAACTCAGCTGTTCTCATTGTTGGAAGAGCTTGGGACCATGCTGTTGCTGAGGATAGAGGATTACTGTGTAGTTCTTTTTGTTTTTTCTTTTTCTTTTTTTGTCTTTTGAGACAAGGTCTCCCTATGCAGTTCAGTCTGGTCTTGAACTCACTTGGTAGCCCAGGCTGGTCTTGAATTTACAATGATCCTCCTGCCTCAGCCTCCTGAGTACTGGGATTGCAGGCATGCAGCACCGTGCCTGGCTATGTGGGGTTTTTTTTTTTTTTGGTACTGGGGATCAAATTCACAATCTTGTGCTTACCAGACAGGTGCTTACACCACTGAACTAAATCCTTGGTCCTGTGTGGTTCTTTCTGGGGGAACTCTGGTCCTTACTTCGAGCCTTGCTCCCTGACTGCGGTGCAAATCCCTTAGCCTGCTGGCACAGATTCTTCATCCTGCTGGCATAGATTTTCTTTCTACATTTGGGCCTTCCCAGCACAGATCTGTGAAACAGACTTGCATGAGATATTGTCGTGGGCTCTAGCCCTCCAGCTGCACTTGTGGAAGACATTGCCACAGGTTCTAGGTGCTCGGTTGGACCCGGGCAGGACATTGTCCTGGGATCCAGGCCCTCAGCTGGATTCTTTGAGTCTAGTGCATCAGATCTTTTGCATTCTTCTGCATTTGAGTCTTTGGGTGAATATTATAAAACAGTCCTGTAAATTATGTCCATATTAAATCTGTTCTCCTATAAACCCTGAGTGCAACCCTCCTCTTTGTCATTCCTAGTTTGAAACAATTATGTGCTTTTTTGTGCAGAATTAAGAAATTTGCTCTAGTGATGGATAGTGACACCCAGGATGGATGTTGAGTGAGGACTGTGTGTGTTTGTGTCTGTACGGGGGAGGGGGGGCACATTACCTCCTTAATTAGGAAAAAAGACATTTACTGTATTTGTTTCTTTTTTTAAAAAAGCAAAGCAAAGCAAAAAAGAAAAACAATATATTCAAAATTTAGAACCCACATGGCATGAAATTTTGAAGAAAATAACAAACAATAAAACTTACCACCCAGTCTTATCCACCAAATTTAAACAGTAGATCCACTGCTAATGTTTAGAAATTTCTTACATGTACAGAAATGGGGTTTTTTGCACTTAGTTCTTAGAAAATGTCCCAGGACAACATATGCATTACTGCTTAATTCTTTCCACTTGGGGTTGAACCCAAAGCCTTTGTGGTAAGCCACATCTCTAGCCCTTTTGCATTGTTTATCTTGACACAGGGTCTGGCCAAATCACTCAGTAACCCAGTCTGGGCTCAAACGTGTGATCTTCCTGCCTTAGCCTCATCTGAGATTACTGGCATGTATCACCTTTATAATGACTATCATGCTAAATACATCACTGCATGCATACAAATGCCTATCAAATGTATTTCTATTAATAATTTTTGGGAAAATGCTTTTTAAATATTTTTTCATTAGTACATTTGCAGTACATAATGATCACACTCATCTTGGATTTGTACATGTACAAAACATATCTTAATTCTTTTTTTTGAAACCTCCTCTCCTACATCCAATCCTTGTTCTCTCCTGTTTTAGAAAAGCTGTATTTCCATTTTTTTCCTCTATTTTTTTCTTTTAAACTTTTTTCCTTCCTTTCCCTCCCCCTAACCCCCATTTCTTGTTCCTCTTCCCATTTAAACAAATTCTTCATAGTTCCTAATATCTCTTCCGTTTTGCTCCTTATTTATACTTTGGGTTTCTCACAAAACAGAAACAATGTGATGTTAAATTCATGTGTCTGATTTATTTTACTTAAGATTATGGCCTGGAGGTGCATCCATTTATATAAATACCACATTTTACTTATGCATTCATTTGTTTTGATGGCATCTGGGCTGTTGCCAAGATTTACCTAAATTGTGGTGCTGTAAAAGGTGGTTATGCATGTGTCACTGTGGTACAATTTTTTTTTTAAACTGTGGTACAGTTTTTAACTCTTTTGGGAAGATACCTGGAAGAGGAATAGCTGGGTCAAATGGAACCTCTGGTTTTAGTTTTTTGAGCAATCTCCATACTGCGTTCCATACTAGTTGGCCCCAATTTATACTCCCACCAAAAAGGGAAAGGGTTCTTTTTCTCCTGCAGCCTCCCTGCATTTGTTATTGGTTGATTTGTTGATGATAGCTGTGAAGTGGAATCTCAATGCTGTTTTAATTTGTGTTTCTTGAATAGCAACCATGAGGATCGTTTTTCATGTATTTATTAGCTGTTTGTACTTCTTTACCTGAGAAGTGTCTGTTCTTCAGATGCCCATTCTCGGATTGGGAGTTTAAATTTGGGGAGGATGGGCTGAGGATTTAACTCAGTGGCATAAGCACCTGCCTGGCAAGCCTCAGGTGGTGAGTTGATCCCTGTCCCCCCCCCCCCCGCGCAAATCTGGGGAGAAGGGATCGTAATTATTTTTGAGCTCTTTATATATTTTAGATACTAGTCTTCTTTGGGAGAATGCTTTTAGTCATTCAGTCTGAGGAACTTTTCCTATTTAGAACTCTTGAGTCCTAAGACTAAAGTAATAATACACACTCCTAAAGGTCTTTGTTGTTTCTTTTTTCTGTCTTCAATTGAAAAAAAGAAAGGTACCAGGGACTAAATCACAGGGCGGGTACTCTACCACTGAACTAATTTTGCATTTTTTTCCCCCTAATTTTGAGAAAGTCCTGCTAAATTGCCCCGTTGTCCAAGTTGCTGGCCTCCAGTTTTTTACCCTCTTTCCTCAACCTCCCTGGATATTACAGGTCTGCAACCCAACATGCATACTTGCGGTGTTATTGTCAACATTTTTATCCCACCTTCACTTTATGTACACTACCACAAGTTCTTTAAGAATCCTTCACTTAAGATGATTGGAGTTTGCATAATGTCATTAATGTCACTGTATAATCAGGACTAAAATACCCTGATTGCTCCAAATATTAAAATAAATTCTTGCTGGGTGTGGTGGCTCACGCCTATAATCCTAGCACTTGGGAGGCTGAGGCAGGAGGATCGTTGTGAGTTCGAGACCAGCCTGGGCTGCAAAGTGAGCTCAAGGCCAGCCTGAACTGCATAACATGACCCTGTCTCAAAAAGACAAAAACAAAACAAAAACAAAAAAACTTCTTTTAATCTGTTGTCTTCCTAAAGCCTGAATTGCCTCAGAATCTCATACCAGGGCATCTACTAAAACTCCTCACTTCACATTTGGCTTTTTCTCACTATTTCACTAAAACTCCCTACATACTAGTTTCACATTTACCATATTTAGTTATTAAGGATTCTTTCTGAATCTTACTTGGCCTTTCAGTTTGTTGTTTGACAAGTATTTTGACTCTCTTGAAACTTTATTCTGGTTTCCAGGATACCATTTTCCAAATTGTATCTGTTAATTTATTAAATATTTATAAAGCAGCCAGCCATGGTAGTGCCTGTAATCCCAACACTCAGAAGGCTGAGGCAGAAGGATCATCATGAGTTTAAGGCCAGTCTAAGTTACACAGCAAATTTAAGACCAGCCTAATCTACAGAGGAATATCTTGTCTCAAACACACCAAATAAATGACACATTTCCTTATGTAAATCTCAGTCATTCCAAGATAACAAATATTTATACAAATGACTACTAAATGTAAATTTATATATTTTCTTTCTTTCTTTCTTTCTTTCTTTCTTTCTTTCTTTCTTTCTTTCTTTCTTTCTTTCTTTCTTTTTCTTTTGAGACAAGATCTTACTTTGCAGCTCAGGTAGGTCTTGAACTCACTTTGTAGCCCAGGCTGGCCATGAACTTTTAGTGATCCTTTAGATTCGGCCTCCTGAATGTTGTGGTTATAGGCGTGTGCCACCATGCCCCTCTATATTTTGGATATTTAATGTACTCTAATTCTCCACCTCCCAAACCACTGCTTTTGTTCAGTCATTTGTCACTTCTCACATGAATTAATATTATGGTGATGTTCTGACTTTTGTTCAACAACTTGATTAGGAGCACTGTTTACCTGGGTTTAGTGATGTACATCTGTAATCCCAGTGTGGGGGAGGCTGACTCAGGAAGGTCACTGTTGAGTGCAAGGCCAGGCTAGGCAACATAGTAAGTTCAAAGGCAGCCTGAACTACATAGCAAGACTCTGACTCAAAGAACAAAAGATATGTTTTTATAGTATGCCCCCTGGTGCATCTCACCTGGTTCATCTCTTGCTGCTCCACCAAGCTGACATTGGCTTAGCCACTCAAAAATTTTCCGTACTTCACTGTGCCACCCTACTCTGCACACACGTTCCCATCTCTGAAACATCTCTCTCAGAGCTTAGCTCATGGACCAGCACCTTGAAGTCAGGCCCACCTCTGATTCTACAGCCCTAATGGGGTTTTCATGTTCCAAAGACTTCATAAAGTTAGTTGAATGAATGAATGAATGAATCAATCAATCAATCAATCAATCAATCAAGAACGTGATCTCCCTGTCCCGAATGTCAGCACAGACTGAACACAACACAGGTGGCAGTTAATTTCTGCCTTCCACAATGACTAGCTTACAGTACCGAGATCAATCTCCCAATCCAAGACCTAAGAGCTACCAGCTAAGTGAGCGACTCTGTGGACTCTGCCCAAACCTCTTCTTTCCTACCCCTACTCTCTTCCCTTACAGAAAAATCGAGCATGGGGAGGGGGACAAGGGAAGGGGAAATAATCCTCAGGCTTACAGTGGGTAAGGTCAAAGGAGACTGTCTCACAGCTCACCTGGGCTTTGAGGTGGCTCTCTGGTTGCTTTTCCTAAGTGCCTTGAATTACTAATGGCAGAGGGGAGAGAGGAAAGAAGTTCTTCCCCAGGGTCTCTCCAGATGGGCAGCTAGGTGGAGCCACTTGAGGAAGCTCTCATTGCCTTTTAGGAAAGGAACCTTATCTGATTGTCCCTTTTTGCCAGCACAAGATGAAGCAATGCAGGGCAGTCATTCCCTGTTCTCTGCCCGATGTTGATCGCCACCAGCTCTTGTCCTAATGGTTGCCTACAGTATGGTTTAAGAAGTAGAGCTATGTTCTAGTTTCAGGAAAACTTTGTATGGGATTTAATTTCAAGCAAAATGCCTTCTGGGATACTATCATGGGAAAGTATGCCTGTGGGATAGGCTAAAATTGATGCCTGAACCAGTTAAAGAATATGTAAAGTATTACGTAGAAGCTGCAGATTTTGTCAGTTTTCCCTCTCCCTTCCTCTGCTTTTCTCCGTGTTCTGTTAGAATGGAACCTTTTAGGATTCCTGAGTAGTTGTAGAATTTGTTGAATCAAAGTATTGCCCTATATCCTCTTAGTGCTAAGCTTATGAGAAATTTTGAATTTTGGCTGAGACTTAATGATATTGACATTGTAATGATGTTGTCTGTTATTGTTTTTCTAATTTTATAATTTCCAAAGTATGCCATGTGCCTGTGTTATATAGTAATAATTGGGAAAGAAAACACAGATAGTAGTTCCTTTATTGGATTCCACCAGAACCATGTATTAAGTCACAGCAGTACCCAGAAAATTTTTAAATCTGGGTGGATGCTAGAGAAACCTGCAGGGCTGGGGATTTAGCTCAGCGGCATAAGTGCCTGCCTTGCAAGCACGCCATCGTGAGTTCGATCCCCGGTACTGATAAAAAAAAAAAAAAGAAAACTGCAGAGTCTAATAGGTGCTTCAGGTGTTCAACTGTGAAGCAGTCTTGTTTATTTTCACTTAGTTTTGGGCTACGTGATTATGTATTCTAGTCATTTACTTTTCATTCTTGTGTAACAGATGTTTTCATCTTTATTGCAACTATAGTGTGTAGTTTTTGCTTCTTATTCCTACCCTTCTGGCAGGGGAACCTTTCAATATATAAGCAAAATCCTTTACATTTTCTGCTCCTCATGTTTTCATATAGTTACAGTACACTGTATTAACCAGAGCGAGTGACTGGCATAATAGTAAGGATTTTAATGTACTGTTCTTTTGTGTTTGCTAAGTGATTTAGGTTGGTCCCATTTGAACACCATGAGAACAGATTTCTCCAAATTTGGGGAAAATAATATTTTCCAAATATGTTTTATCTGTTAGACTCTAAAAGATGAATGAGTCACCATCTCCTTTTTTACTAAAAGCTCATTTTCATTCTGTGTCTGGAAAGGAGAGGAGGTAAGAAATAGGACCAATGTGCATACATTTTGAGGGCTGGAGTGCCTACTCTAGTGTGAGGGTGCTGGCAGATCCTCCCACCACTGTGCGTGTGAACCATTCCTCGCATCAAGAGTGGAGCCTGCTGGGGAAATTTGCTAAGTAGCAAAACTGAAATTGGTCCTGGGAGTGAGCTTTGAACCATCACAGTCATATGTCCGAATTGCTACCTCAAAACTTAAAATGTTGTCAGACTGCTGGCTTTTTTTTTTTTTTTTTTTAGTTCCGGGGTTTGAACTCACAACCTCCTGCTTGTCAGGCAGGTGCTTATGCCACTGAGCTAAATCCCCGGCCCCTGGCTTTTTTCTTTTTCTTTTCTTTATTTTCAGTGTCTCATGATTCATTGTGTTGACTGGACTGAGTTGGGAGGATCTATCCTCTGTGATGTTGAGGAAAGGTAACAGCTACTGGGCATTGGAACTTGTAAGGTAGCTCATGGCCATGGCTGGCAGTTGGTGCTGTCTGTTGACAGGGTGCTCACCAAGGGCCTGGGATTCTCCTTCATATAGTGCCTCCTTGTGGCTTGGTTTTCTCCTGCTGTGGTCTCTGCTCTAACAGGAAGGAAGCGGAACTGCCAGTCAGAGGCCCCAGAATGTCACTTCCACTGTATATAGTTATTCAGAATAGTTACAAGGGTAGCCTCAGTTCGTGGATCAAAGAAATAAATTCTTATCTATCACTGAGGAGTAGTGATCATGTAGGACTGAAGTGATTAATATATAAATGTTTGAAGACTGTTTGCTGACCAAAATAGATAAGACCAGTGTGCACTGAGTAGAAGAGCTGTGAAGAATAGGGAAGGGCCAGTGCAGTGGTTTTATGTTGGCTCTTAGAAGTCAGATTAAGGAGTCTAGATTTTAGGAAAGCAAGAAGAAGCTATTTAAAAATTTTAAACCTGGCATTACCATGGTAGTGTACATCTGTAATTCCTGCATTCAGGAGGGTGAGGCAGGAAGATGGCACTGAGTTTGAGGCCAGCTTGGGCTATATAAGCGAATTCAGGGCCATCCAGGGCTGCATAAGTAGGTCGAAGGCTAGCCTGCACTGCACAGTGAGACTGTATCTCAGCACCACCCCCCCCAAGTTTTTTAAATAGCAAGAAAATAACCACTGTTTTACATTAATTGTCTGGCTGTAATGTGGGAAGTCACTTTAGGATGGAGCCTGGAGGTTTGGACTAGGACAGTGGTTTGTAGTTGGTTAAAAGTAAACAGATTCGTAGACATTAGGGAGGAATAATTGATGAAACTTGCTTATTACCAAGTATAGAAATTGAGGGTAAAGGAGACATTTAATGGAGTGACACTTAAATTTCTGGCTCAGCTTCAGTTTGCTCCTGGAATGGATTACCTCAAATGTAGTGGCTTAAAATAGCAACCACTTCTTAGGTCTGAGTGGGCCTCTGATTGAAAATCAAGGTGTTAAGACTTCATCAGAGGCTCCAGGAGATAATTTTCTGGGCTTTTCCAGCTTCCTGAGGTTATCTGCCTTGGCTCACCGCCCATCTTCAGAGCTGACAGAAGCCAGGCTTAGTGTTGTTGTGCTGCATCACCATCATAGAAATTTTCCTGTTTTTTCTCTGTCTTAATAAAGACATTTGTGATCATACGAGGTTTTGTAATTCTAGACTGTCTCCCTCTCTTCATGTCTGTGGATTAGCAGCCTTATTTCCTTCTGCAATCTCAATTTCCCCTTTCCATGTACCATTATACACTCACAGCATTGGAAAATTGGGATATGGACAGCCTGTGACAAATGGGAACCTGGGACAGGAACATGTTTTGGAGGGGAGACAAGTTAAGTTTCAGACCTGCCTCTCAGAGGAGGTCATTAGGGCTTGATCTTGGAGCTCAGGATAAAGTTAATCGATTTATCAGGAGGCCACAAGAGAATCGAGGTCTTAGAACAAATATATTTTTCAGGGACAGTTTATGAAGTGAAGGGAAGGCCTGGGCCAGCTTGCTGAGGGGTGGGGTAAAGCTGTAGACTGTGAGATTGAGAGAAGCTTGGGGAAGAGGTAAGGAAACCTGACTTAATTGCTTTAAGGTCAATACTCGTATTTGTGGATTAGCATGACCTTACCCTTTGCTTAAGCATCTTCTTTCTTATATACCTTTGTAACAGATCAGAAACCTGAGGCTCAGAGAGATGAAGTAAATTGTTTAAAATGGCATAACCAGGTAATAAGTGCTTCTTGGTTCCTATTTCACTTTATTTGCCACACTATCTGGGTCTGTTTAATTTCTTCCTCCCCTCTCCCCTTACCTCCACTCCCAGTCTCTCTCCCCCACTCCCCTTCCCTCCTCTTCCTTTCCCTTCCCTTTTCCCTTCTGTCCCTCATCCTCCTTCTCTTCTTCCACCTCCTCTTTTGTTTTTAAAAGTTTTTTACTGGCCTGACTGTGGTGGCCCAGAATTCCTAGACTCAGCTGATCGTCTTGCTTTGCTCAGCCTCCCAAGTAGCTGGGACTGTAGGCATGTGCCACCACCACATAGAGCTTTTCATTTTGCATGGTACTGGGTAGAGATTTTGGCTGTGTGTGGCCACATGTATGTGTTCAGTGTTCTGAGTAATGAGTGAGAGTTGTTAGAATAATGGCTGACCATTTCTTTGTTTATATGCAAGTAAAATTCTTTAAACTAAATGATCGGTCTAGCCAGGTGCACCTATAGTTGTAGCTGCTGGGGACACTGAGGTGAGAGGACTGATAAAGCCCAAGAGTTCAAAGCCAACCTGAGTAACGTGGTACCGTCTCAAAGCAAACCGTAAAAACAAAACATAAAGCAAACAAAAAAAGAGTTAAGAGTTCTAAAGTCATGTAGACTTTTCTAAATGCAGCTTCATCTCTTTACAGTCTTTTTCACCTCATTTTGCAGTCTCTCTTTCTTTCTCTTCTTTTTTAAATACTTTTTTGTTTGGAACAATGTTAGAGTTACAAAAAGTTGTAGATATGCAGAGTTCCCACATGTCCTTACCCACGTCCCTCAATTGTTAAGATCTTTAATTACTATAATACATTTGTCATAACCAAGAACACTGTTGCATTGCTGTTGACTAAACTACATAGTGAAGTCCAGTTTTGATTTGGATTTTATTTGTGTCTTTTTAAAAAGACTTTCTCCAGGCTACGATTTAGGATACCACATTTCATTTAGTCATCATCTCTTTAGTCACTTCTTTGGCTGTTTCATTTTTTCTTGTTTTTCTTATGATTGTACTGAGATTATGAATTCTTGAAAAAAGACCACAGAGGTCAAGAGCTCTTCTTATCATATGATATCAGAGATTATATGTTGTTAGCATAACCTCATGTTAACTTTGGCTTCTGTAGTGATCATCAGGTTTCTTCCCTGTAAATGTACTTGTTTTGCTCCTACAGCTATGTTATTGCTTCTGAGTCCTTTCTGCAGACAAGAGGAGTGGGTGTACACATTCTGATGTGTGTGTACACGTATGTCTGCTGTTACTTCTGTAGCTGTCGGTCTGGGTCTGTATTAAGGTAAATGTGTTCATCTAGTGTCCTCAGCTCCAATCTAGTATGCCATGGCTAATATTATTTCTGCCTGGTTGTCTCTAACTTTTCTCCAACATTAAGAAACTTGGCTCCCATCATCAGCACCCATTTGTTGTTTGCTGCGCAGTATGCGTGTGTATAAAGCAGTTTCAGAACCATTAGCCATGCCTCCGTGGCAGACAGCACCAACTGGCTCACAGTGTTTCTATACGGGCCCTTTTGCCTTTAGTCTTGCAGTTTGCATTCAGAACACTGAGTCTACGGTACTCAGGTCAGTTCCCTGCGCCCTTTAAAGGGTTTGTCATACATTTGTAATACAGTTGAATCCTTTTTCAGAGTCTCTGTTCTTTCCCTAGGCCCAGTCATGGTTGTGGCCTTACTGTTCTCACCATTGTTTTGTTATACCAAAATTCCTTATGAGTTAAATCTGTATGGATTTGGACACTTCGCAGTCTTTTTTGAAAGCATAAACCTATTTTGAAAATAATACACTGAAGATGTACCGGGATGTTTGCAGGCAGCAGTGTTGTAACTGTAAGGCTGAAACCAGGCCTGTGAATGAGCACATGATCAGTTTGTAGGTGAGCAATTAGAAGTTTCCTGGTTTCAGAGGTCACGGATGATCCTTATACCGGAAACCTGCAGTAGTCAGGAGCTTAAAGATGCTAAGGTTTCTATGGGGCAGATCTCAGGGCAGAGCTGAGTTATGCCGCTGCGGCAGGACACAGATATTGGAGCTTAAAGCAGTAGCACATGGAGTCTTTGGGGAAGGACCATGTAAGATGTGTAAGACGCCTCACAGATGTGACACTGCAGCAGCTGCACTGAGTTCTGAAGTGAAAATACTTGGAGATTTTCAGTCCTTGAAGGCAGCTTTTTTTCTCTGAAGCTCCTATGCAATGTTTCTCTACTGCCATCTTCAACAACCTGCCTTAGAAACCTCTGGGGTATTTGCTTTTAAGTACAACCTAGGAACCTGCACTTGAAATGAGCATCTCAAGTAGTTCTCATACTTTCTAAAGTTTGAGGACCTTGCCCTTTGCTTTAGTGAAGTGCCTTACATACACGGAGGTGCCCTTTGTGTTTCCTAAATGGGATTGCAGATCGCTTCTGATACTTTGTTTAGAAAGTCAACTTTTCAAGTAATGTTAGTAAAAATATATACAGCTTACTGTTTGTTTCATGCTGGACTCTGTGCTGAGTGTTGTTTATCATTTATTTCATTTATTATTATCATCTCTGAATGATAGATAAAAATCTAGAAGGTTTAAACAGTTTGCTCAAGACCACAGAAAGTTCTTAAATGGTGGGTCCAGAATTCAAATCCATACAGAGCCCATCTTGTTAGTGAAATTGTGAAAGCAAAGCTTTTGGGAAAGTCACAGCATATATTTTCGTAATTTCACAGATAAATTAATCCAAGAAACAATAAGAGACTTAAAGTTAAATTGCCATTCTGGTGCTTCATCTGCTAAAACCATGCATGTTTCTATTCATGTTGTGTTCAGCTCTGTGGAAGCAGTGTAATAGCAAGGAACTTGAATCTTAAGATATTAAAGAATATTAAAAGAATTTTTAAATTTTTTTAAAAAAAATACATCAAATACGTAAAGAATATGTTTGGCAATTTCACATGAATGTAAAAGGCAAGTGTTGTAGAATGTAGGAATAAGATTGCAAGTATAGAGACCTTTAGGACATTACTGGCTATCTACTCCAGCTTCCTCTTTTAACTTGAGGGAACTGAGCCACTGCAAACTTACCAGCCCTAAATCTCAGAGAAAATTGACAGGCCCCAGTATCCTGATTCAGTCCCATATCATTTCCACTTTTATTCTGCTTCTCTCTTTAATATCTGTATGAAACATGTAAGAGATTTATTAACTAGATTTTAGAAATTTATCCTATCTAAATGAGCTTAATTAAAAATTGCACAGATGTTCACTTGGAGAATGACATTTGTAGCTAAAGTTAGAAGTAACTAGTAAATTTGGAGCAAACATTGATAAAGCTTCAAAAATAGATGTGCATAAATAAGATATTTAAGTAGAAAAGTTTATTTTAAAACAAATACTTTTGTAGAATGCTTTACTTATGGGACCTTACACCCAGTTTTGTTTTTCTAGCTGGCTAAGAATAATTCAGGAGTATAAAATGTGTCAATAAGTTTAGATTTGTTGGAAACATTGATTTGTTACTTTTTCTCTTAATTGAATTCAGAAAGAATCTTGGAGGAAAGGCAATTTATGAGTTTAAAATAAAATTATAAATTAAAACAATGGATCTCAAATTTTATAATACATCAGAATCACTTCAAGGACTTGTTAAAATACAGATTGCTGGACTGTACCCCTGAAGTTTTTTGGTTCCATCATGGGTATCAGATTAGTTAATTTGCATTTCTAACAAGTTCATAGCCCATGGTGGGTAGATTCCACTAGTCTGGCAGCTACATTTTGAGAACCACTGGATTAATGAAAACAAGTCATAATAAAAAGAAATCATATTCTGGTAAGGTGATTTTAAACTAAATGCTGATGTGTTTTATAAAAAAAATCTCTGTTGACAAATATTTTCATACCTTAGGTAAAAATTATAATTATGAGCCTGGGCATTGTGGCACATGCCTGTAATTGCCAGCAATCTGGGAGACTGAACAGGAGAATCACAATTTCAGGCCTAGCCTGGGCAATTTAGTGCCTGAGACCCTGTCTCAAAATAAAAAATGAAAAGGGCTGAGAATACAGCTCAGTATTGATGCCCTGAACACAATCCCCAGTACTACTACCACCAAAAATAGAAAAAAAAAGTCACAATGATGACATTAGTTATTATGACATGAAAAATTATATAACCAGGCATGGTGGTGCATACCCAGTAATTCCAGCACTTGGGAGGCTGAGGTAAAAGGATTACTGTGAATGTGATGCCCACCTGAGATCCAGAATGAGCTCAAGGCCAGCCTGAACTATCCAGTTAGATCCTGTCTCAAAAAACAAAACAAAAAATTATATTAAATATAGTTTAAATTATAGGGTTAGTATGCTTTAAAAATAATAATCTGAAAATTAGGAGTTGATATGTGAAGCATAAGGGGACTGTAGTCATTCCACATCCTTGCAAACAATGTGAGACATGCAGATCTCTTAATTTTACCTTCTAACAGGTATGCAGTGACACATAATAGTGGTTTTATTTTGTGTTTTCCTAATGATCAATAAAATCGAGCACCTTTTCATATGCTTATTTGGCATTTATCTCTGTAGTGAAGATTCTAATCATATTTTGTTCCCATTAGGGTTAGGGTTTTTTCTCATTATTGCATCTCAAAAGGTCTTTATGTGTTCTAAATGCAAGTTCTTTATCAGATACATGATTTGTATATTTTCCCAGTCTACAGTGTTATTAGCACATTTTTAAAATTAGCATGTGTTTTGAATAGTAGAATTTTTTTTTTAAACTGCTAGGACATTAGATTGATATATTTATTTTTTCCTTTTTTTCTTTTAAATTTTTTATTATTTTGAAGGTAGTAAAATACAACAGAACAAGACAGAACAAAGCCAATTGAGACAGTGCAGTGAAATTGGTACAGAACATCACAACAGGTTACCGGGATGTAATAGGTACCATAGTATATCTCATTATCTTCACAATAGTTGTTCTTTCAATCAGGTTTAGCAAAGTCAAACCAAATAAAGAACGTTATAGAACTTATCAAAACAGAATATTGAATAGAACAATATAATTAATCAGAACAAAACAAAACAGTGGTAACAATATTTGCCTTCAAAGAGATGGCAGAAGGAAATGCCCCCTATTTGCTTTATTACATATGGTCAGCCTCCCAAGAGATGCTCAGACCTCTGGCTCCCATTTGCTAATGGGCTTAGTGGTGGTGGTGGGATGTTTAATTCTCAGCCCACACACCAGTAGGCTCATGGCTGCTTACCAGGGAGGCAAGCGGGTTGCTTTGTTTCCCAGCGTCCTATGTTCCAACATGACGAGGGAGAAGTTTTTAATTTGGATGATACACAGTTTGTCACTTCGTTCTTTTCTGGATGTGCTTTTATTATATTTAAGAAATCTTGGCCTAACCCAAGTTTGCAAAGGTGTTTTTTTCCTTGTAATTTTTCTGGATGTTAGATTTTGTTATTTATGATTGTGATAAATTCTGGCTAAAATTCCATGTATGGTGAAGATACAGGGTGTGGATTTGCTTTTCTCCTCTTTGCCTTTCTCATGTGAATAGCCAGTTGTCCCAGCACCTCAGCACCATTTTTTGGGAAGACTCTTTTGTTAGCTGAGTTGCATTTGCACCTTTGTCAAATCAGTCATTCATATGTATATGGATGTATTTCTGGTCTCTGTTCTGTTAAGTTTTTGACCATCTTTATATCAATACCACATTATCTTGAATAGTGAAGCTTTATAATAAGTCTTAAAGTTAGTCCTACAACTTTTTTTTTAAGGTTGCTTTGTGTTTTCTTAGATCTTATTGCTTATCAGCCTTTTGGTTAAGATCTAGTGTATTCTAGGTCCTTTGCATTTCTGTATGAATTTTAGAATCAGCTTGTCAATTTAGAAGTCTGTTGAGATTTTGATGGATTTTGTATGTCCTGTGGCCTGGAAGCTTCCTCAAGATACTAAGAAGAATGCTTTTAATATTTTTTTATTAATGGCTACTTATATTAAGTTTAAAAAAAATTTCAGAATGTTAAAAAAATAAATTCTTATTTGCAACGTTAAAGAATACTAAGATCAGGCCTTATGGGACTATTTATGCTCTAATGAGTGTAATACTCAGATCATCCACTACCCGCGCCGTCATCTTGTTCTGTATGCGCCGCCATTTTAGATTTAACTTGTTCCATATACGCCGCCATTTTAGATTTAAGTCCTTGTTCTAGCCACAAGATAAGTTCTGGAGCGAGTTTCTGTTTCTTAGAAAAGTTTCCTTTTCCCCGAAATGACGCTTCACTTGCCACCCTAAATTTTGAAATTTTACCACCCTAAAATGACCAACCAGCTCACTCCCCGTGTTCTTATCAGCCTACCCACCAATCAGCTGCGTTGCTCCTCTATAAAAGCAAGCTCCCTTAGTTGTAAGGCGCGCAGTCTCTAGACCGGTTATGGGGGGACTGCGTCGCCAGGCTTGGCAATAAAACTCCTTTACCCTTGATTAATTGGATCGGATTTTTATTTCTTAGCCTATTACAATGAGTCTCTTTTCTTGCCATGTGTAGTATTAGCTTTTAAAACTATCTGTCTGTCTGTCTGTCTGTCTGTCTATCTCTTGGAGAACAAGTCTAGTTCCTGTTACTGAATCTCAGCTATAAATGGAAATACTGTAGCATGCTTTTGATACACAAGATAGTAGCTGATGGCTTGTACTTGAGAGAAATGGTAACATGGAAGGATTAGAGGGAAAAGGAAAAGGAAATCATTGAGGAAGCAAGTCAGTGATCTGAGGAAGAAACAATAAAGATTGCGATTAGGAGGTAAAAAGCATTAAGATGTATTATGTATACACACTAACTCCCCACATTATGTGCTAGAAACATGTTGTAATACAAGTTTTTAAATTTTTTAAAAATCAGAATTAAGGCAGCTATAGTTGGAGAGGAGATACTAGTTGACTTTGGTGGGCAGGACTGATAGAACTTCATGGCTAGTTAGATACGGAGGACGTGAAGAGGGTCAAGTCTTGGATGACTTCAAGTTTTAGGTCTTACAATTAGTTTAGTCCCTTTTGGTTTCAAGACTAAAGGCCTGTATGTGGGATATGATTGATTGGAACCTCCCATTTTATAAATACTACTGCACTGTTAAAATTGATACTTTTGAGTTAAAAACCAGTTACTCAGTGAATATTAATAGTTCATTTCTTACTTTGTGCTTCATTATAATTGTTACCCAAAATCAGGTACATTACTAATTGATCATTCCTATTACATGAGTTTAATTTGCCCAATAAAAAGTTCTCAGACATTCCAGCACTTGGGAGACTGAGGCAGGAGGATCCTTGCAAGTTCAAGAGCAGCCTGGGCTACAGAGTGAGCTCAAGGCCAACCTGAACTGCATAGTGAGACCCTGTCTGAAAAAGATTAAAAGAAAAAAAGAGTTCTCTGACAAATTTCTGTAGACTTTAGTGCCTATTGGTCATGATAAGAATCTTTTTTTAAAATTTTTATTTTATAGAGAATAAAACCAAGCAAAATAAAATAGAATAAAGCCAATCAAAACAAACCAGTTTAAGTGACACAGGACTTCAAAGCAATACAAAATCAACAATGTTATCATAATGCCTCTTGTTGTCTTCAGAATAGCTTCAGATACCTTTAGATATAGTAAAAATCAAAACAGAGCAGAATAGAACCAGTAAAAACAAAACAATGAATGCAGTAAAGGACTTCAAAACAAGATAAAAGTAAATCCAAAATGGTTACCATAATATATTTTGTTATCTTTAAAATAGCTGTGTGTGCCAAACAAAACAGAATAAAACCCAACCCAACAAAATAATGAAAATGATACAGGACTTCCAAATAGGATAATAGGGAATTAACAATGGCTACCACCTTCAGAAGGAGATCCCCCCTAGATGCCACATTGTGTACTGTGATCCTGAGTAGATGATTAGACCACTGGCCCTAAACCTGCAGAGTCAGTGAAACACCAAATGCCACAAGCATTTCACCTCAGTACTTATCATTGCGGCCTGGTCTGTATTTCTCTGAATTAGCCTGTTGCTTATGGGGGGTGGTTGAGGTGGGTTTGGCTCTTCTTGTTTCCTGGCCCTTGTGCCAGAAGGGGCTGGGCCCTGGCTGTCCCCTGGAGGCAGTGGCCCCGTGCATGGTGCTGATTCGCAGAGAGGGCTTGCCTCTTACTGACTTCTTGTCTTCTCCCACAGTCTGCGCATGGTGCTGACTCACAGGAAAAGGCTGGGGTCTGGCTGTCTCTGCCTGGTGGCCTGCATGCGGTGCTGATTCACAGAGGGGCTTGCTTTTTGGTGACTTGTTCTTTCTCTGCAGTCCAAGAGTCTTTTAAAGAAGGGAAGGTAGAAACATCTTGGAAGTCACTACTGATTTAAAAACATTATCATTAGTAGTAAGGAAAGAATCAGAGTTGCCTTATAAAATCTGAGATGTATATTTTCATAAATTTGCACTGCATGGAAGAGCAAATGTGAGGAGATACACTATTGGACAGTAGATATGCTTTATGGTGTTTGCACTAAATTACAACAGATGTATTTTCTGGAATTGGAAGTGATTTAAATTTTACTGATTATTTGCCATTATGTTCACGAAATCAAATTTACTTTACTTTTCAAAAATAATAGAGAACAACAAAAGTAAGGGAGGAAGCATCACAATCTCTGGCTTGATATTACAGTATAAAGCTACTGTGATAAAATCAGCATGGTGCTGGCAAAAAACAGACCTGAGGATCAGTGGACCAGAATAAAAGATGCAGACAGAACGACAAACACTCAGCCACATTATCTTTTTTTTTTTTTGGTACCGGGGATAGAACTCAAGACCTTGTGCTTGCCAAGCAGGCACTTACGCCACTGAGCTAAGTCCCTGGCCCTGCCACATTATCTTTGATAGAGGATCCAAACACATTCACTGGAAGAAAGATAGCCTTTTTAATAAATGGTGATAGAAAAACTGTGTACATGCTGGAGACTAAAACTAGACTTATGTCTATCACCATACACTAAAACTAAAGTCAAAATAGATCAGAGATCTAACTATTAAAACATAACACTAAATCTACTGGAAGAGAAAGTAGGTAAAAATCTTGAAGACATAGGTGTAGGCAGAGGTTCATGAATAAGACCCAAACTGCATGGGAAATACTTCAAAGAATCAGCAACTGGCACTTCATTTTATTAAAAAGCTTTTGCACATCAAAAAAAAAAATCAACAGAATGAAAAACAACCCATAGACTGGGAAAAAAAAATTTAGCCAGTTGTCCTTTAGAAAAGTACTTCTATCTAGAGCATATAAAAAATTGAAAAAAAAAAATCAGAGCCCCCCCCCCCAGTTCAGAAACCGAGTCCTCACAAATGGGCATCTGAGATAAATACACACTTCTCAGATAAAGAAATACAAGTGGCAAATAAATATATGAAAAAGTGTTCAACATCATTAGTTATTCAAGAGATGCAAATTAAAACAACATTAAGATTCCATCTCACTCCAGAAGAGATGGCCAATATCAAGAAATCAACCAGTAATAAATGCTGGATGGGCTGTGGGGAAATAGGAACACTTTTCCAGTGTTGATGGGAGTACAGATTGGTACAACCACCATGGAAATCAGTATGGAGATTGCTCAAAACTCTAGGATTAGAGGACCTATTCGACCCAGCTAATCTCCTCCTGGGTATCTTCCCAGAAGAATTAAAAATATGAGTCAACACACAGCAGACAGCACCACCTAGAAAAATCAGACATTTGGAATTAAAGGATACGCAACTCTGTCGGGTGCCTCCCTGAATCTCGAGGTATGATGGAAAGAGTGCTGTATTATCATCTTGGGCTGTCAGCATGCATGTCTGTCTCAGAATTTGGTGATCTTAATTACATGTATGAGATATAATGCCTGTTCTTGACTCCTTAATAAGGTTTGAATAAGGTAAAGGTAACTGGGAGATCCAAAATATGTACACGTGCAACAAAGGTCTCCTGGGTTTTTGTTACGTGATTCTCTACCATAGGACAGTGGATGAAGGGATGGCCTTAAGCTGCTGTTTTAAAATTAAATGGATGGAAAGGAGTGATTTCCTGAGCTACCTTTTATAACTGTGCTGTTCCTTTCTCTGTTGAGTTTCACTAGAATGATTTCTCTGACATGGTGAGAATACTGTGCAGTCTAAAACTCATATCTTTTGAGGGCTTTTGATGATACCGCATGGCATGGAAATGGTTTCTGTCCAAAGGATGAGGTGACAGACGCAGTGGGAGAAGGTACTCTGTTACATAATGGCCCCTAATTTGAGTCCTTTCTCTGCATCACAGTAGCTGTGTATGACTGTAGATCCAGGTACTTCTCTAAGCCGTTTTTAATTCCATAAAATGGGGATATGATTTTGTCTTCTTCAATGAGGTATTGCCAGGATCAAGAGAGATAGTACATGTAAATTGCTTTTAGTGTCTCACACATAATAAGTGTTTGATAAATATTAGCAGTTATTTATTTCACTAATTAAAAGAAAACTAACAAAAGCAAGGTTATTGAATTTATGCATCACAGAAAATAGGGGAGGCCAGTTGACCAACTAGATGACAGATTGAACCTCAGAAAGACCCCTGCCTCCTTAAGAAATGGAAAGCCGTGTTTCATAAACATGAAACCTGATAGTCTTAGGTTTTGAATTTTGGGTTAAAAAAATCAGTAACACTAATATAAGAGGGGACTTAATGAAAGTTTCTGTTGAGTTTTTTTGGTCTTTTAATTTTTAATTGATAAGATCAACCTGTAAATACAGTGGTGCCAATGTGATGCTAGTATTGTGGTAATCTTCATTTTTTATCCTGTGACTGTAATTCTTGTTTTTCATTCTGGACTCCGTTTTTATTTTATTTTTATTTTTTGGGGGTACCAGGAATTGAATTTAGGGTGTTGCACTTGCCGGCAGGCGCTTGTGCCACTGAACTGTATACTCCGGCTCTAGACTTGTTTGTAAAATGACAATTGAGGGGCTGGGGATTTAGCTCAGCGGCATAAATATCTGCCTGGCAAGCACTAGATCGTGAGTTCGATCCCTGGTACCAAAAAAAAAAAAAAAAGACAAGTAAAGCTTGTTTAAATGGAGGCATGTCAGTTTGATTGCAGGAACTTAATGATTGTTACTTGTCCTGGGAAGTAAAGACTTGCAGGGTTTGAAGGACTGTGATCTGAAAGAGAATGGAAACTTTCTGCATGGCCCAGGAAGTGGCTCTTCTGTAGCTTTGGAGTAAAGAACCGGGGTTCAAGTCCTACTTCTGATCTTGATGTGGAGTCATTTAACCTGCCTGAGCCACAGCTTCATCAACCAAAGGAAGCAAAGAAGCAAGTCATTCTATGTAAAGGTTATGAGGTACAAATAGGTTAATATGTGTGAAAGAGCAATTCAGATTTATTGTTGTCATTGCCTGGCACTGTTCTAGGAGGCACTGAGTCACCTATCTTTGGGAGGACTCTAATAATTAGAGCTATTCAGCAGAGGAATGAACTTTCTCATCACACTGAGAGCCAAAATCCACATAGTTATTTAAGGGCTTTTTAGGAAATTTGGCATGCAGTAAAATCTCTTTGAGGGAAGACACGGCATTGACCTTACCGCCTGTTCTCTTGAGGGCCCAGCACAGTGCACACACATGGTTTGTGCTTGGTAAGCAGTTGTTGACAGAGTGGATGTTCTCTGCTCGTACTCCAGTTTGCTTCTTTACTCAGAGCCACTCCTTTCTTGGTTTTAATATGGAACATTCTTTGCCAGATGTATTTGTCTTTGTGTGGGCATTTTAGAATGGATATTTTGATGCTGAAGTAATGCAGCCCGCTCACTGTTCCTTCTTTTCCTGTGCACTGAGTTTGTGCTCAGTGAAGATGTGCTCCCTCTTAAAAATCTGTCTTTTTCTTTTCATTTTTAGGATGTAGAGAGAGCACTGTTGTGATTGTCATTGTGAGGCCTTCTGAGAGTAGTTTCTCCTCAGGTTTAGTCATTTTTACATTCCTTACTTCTGTTCTTTCTATAAACAGTTTGATTTTTCTAGTCACTTTTAAAAGGCAGGGTGCCTTATACCTAATACATTTCCGTGGGATTATAATGCTAAGGCCTCATCGCAGAGGCATCTGGGGACAGTGTTTAGGCATTGAGACAAACCATTTTATTGTTGTTTGGATTTTTCAGTCATGTGCTTTATTAATTTTAAAACTTTCTTAAAATGTATGGGAAAACACCATGACTTCTAGATACTAGCTTAAGTGAAACAGAAGATTTACATTGTGAACATTGCAAGCTACAGTTTTTTGGTTTTTTGCAAGCTACAATTAACAGAGCTAAACAGCCTTCATTTTTAAGTCTTCTGTATTTGAGATACCATGTGGAGTGCTTTGCCAACATTCTCATTCAATTTTCTCTGTAATCATGTCTGGGTTAAGACTTGCTCTGTTTTGTCTGTACTGCCAGACTCACAGGAGAGCTTTGGTCAGCTCAGCGTCAGAGGCAGGCTCTGTTCCTTATGCCTCCTCCCTGGGTCTGAAAGCTGTTCACTGTGGATGAGACTGGGGCACAGCTAAAGACTGGAGTCCACACAAAACGGCAGCCATTAGGGTTATATTGGTTATGCTACTGTAAATATTGTTTGCTGTCATGCGTTCACCATGTCTTTCCAGTGTACCAGGGCAAAAAACATAAGAAGGATGTGGAAAAACCTTGTAAGTCAAATATAAGACAGACTTGACCTTGAAGGTTAAGAGATGCATGGCTATATTTTAAATGATAGACACTTGGTTGTGCTTTTGATGACTGGAAGAAATTGATTTGTAAGATTTAATGAATTTAATTAATTATAGAATTTATTTCAGGCAGTATTTCGGTATATTCCTTTACCATGGTAGTTTATGGAATATTAGCAAAATGTTCTGAGGAAATGCCTTTTTAATGAAGGATATCCTGGTCTCTACTCTGAGTAAAACTAAGTCAGTCTAGGTCTCTCTCACTTTCTTTCTCTCTTAAAAAATGTTATGTTTAGGAGAATTTCTTTTCATAATAAGTGGCTTATTCATTATACTATGGCTTTTGTGTGAAGTGTATTGCATTTATTTCTATGTAATAGTTCAGACACTGTGGCCTGTGTTTTCCTTGCTATTTAAAATCAGACCTTAGTTCAGTCATCACTTCATCTTTATTAACTGACCTGGGCAATGATCTGCCTCTGTGAGCATTAGTTCTCTTATTGCTGCAGGGTTTTGTTTTGCTTTGTTTTGTTTTTTGTTTGTTTTGAGACAGAGTCTTGCTGTGTAGTTCAGGCCGGCCTTGAACTCTCTGTGGAACTCAGGCTGGCTTTGAACTCACAGTGATCCCTTTTTGCTTCAGCCTCCTGAGTGCTGGCATTACAGGTGTGCTCCATGACCACCATGGCTGGTCTTTGCAGTATGTTTAATACCCACTTTACACTGCTCAACAAAAGAGCAGATGATGTAGTATACATCTTTTTCTTTTCATTTTTAGCACTTTTGTTTGATTATTTTCGCTTGGAGTCAGTTTTGGTGGAGAGGAGCATGGACATTCCAGTCTGGGAATCAGCTGATAACCACTTGCTCATCCTTAAAGACACAGCTGAGAGAAACCCACTGTGCCCTCCTGCACTCTGTGGCAGTGTTAGCTGCTGCTTCTCCTCTTTGTTTCATAGCATCCTTGCCGGCCTGACACACAGTTACTGCACAGAGGAGGGGCTCAGAGAGGAGCTTGGTGTTCACACTTCTCGCAGGCAGGGCAGCCTCACGAACTCAGTGCAAACAGTATTTGATGCGTCTTAGTTCTATGGGAAAGATACTTGCAGTATTTCAACTAATTACAGTTGCAGGTTCATTATCCATTCTGTAATAATTATAATGACGGATAATGTTTTCTTCATGTTTACTGTGGGGCAGACCCTGTGCTGATCATTTTACCTGCAGTGCTGTCTTACTTTGTTCTGGTCAACCTTGAGTTAGTTACTGTTATTATACACACAGTATGGATGAGAAACAGACTATTAAAGTGACTTGCTGAGGACTACACAGCCAGCAAGTAAATAGCCCAGATTGGAAGGAAAGATGATTTTAGAGCTGCTGTTTTCACTTACTGTGCTATGCAGTTTGCTCATCTGTATCATAAGATTGTGTAGGCGTGTAAAGACGACAGTAAGGGTGACAATTTCTTGATTTTTGCCCCACTTTCTGTGCTTGTAAAGAAGGAGCTGCTTACTAGCTATGTCATACACTTGTTATTCTCTTTACTATTATTTCTAGTGGGAGGCAATTATAAAATACAGAGTCAGTTTTAATTTTACCACACTAATATCTGTAAGGAAAGATAATTACAACTTAAAAGTACAGTGCAGGGAGAAGTAACCAGGTTTCTATTAAATATTGCTCAAGCAGTGAGTAAGTCATTAAATTCAACTTCTGATGAATATATAATGATTGCTTGCTTAACATTAGGCTGCCTGGGGAAAGCACACACACACTCTTACAGGTAGATGTGTGCATAGATACATGTTGTTGGAGATAATTGGAATTCTATGTTCTGAGAGGAATGATGTATTTGTTTTGGTGGAAAGAGTTTAGTGATATGGTTTATGCCAGTCATGGCGAACCCTTTGGAGACTGAGTGCCAGACTGCAGCCCAAAATCTTATTTATTGGAAAGTGCCAGCCTCTGCAGTTAAACCTAAACACTAAGGTTTTAGTTCAGAAAAATAACTATACATTAACATTTTTTTATCGTAAAAGAAAACAACATTAACGTTTATGCCATAAGTTTGCCATGTCAGGTGGCACTGTCAGGTTTTGAGTTTATCCAAAAAGAATAAGTGCTTATTTATGGAATACAGAAAATTCAAGTTTAGTTTGAAGAGATTAGGAAATGCTTATTCCTTGTTTCAGAAAATAAAATCTTCCTGCTGTTTGTTCCATTTATTCTAAGAAGTATAAAATATAATCAGGCAGTCCCTTGCTTTCTTTCCTTCCTTCCTTCCTCCTTTCCAGAATGGTTATGTGTACTTTATGACATCTAATGTTTATCAGATTCTTCTGGGTATATGAGTCATATGAGTTGGAGTCAGCAACCCAAAGAACACTAAATGTCTGCTTTGTCTTAGCCTGGTATTTCCTAATAAAATACATGGTGTTGAATTTAATCAACTACATAAATTGGTAGTGTTCTTATTCAGACATGCCTGCATTTGGCTTAGTACAGTAGAATTAAAAAAAAAACTCGATTCTGAAATTTTTATTTGCTTAGGATGAAATTTCAGGAAACAGTTTGGCCATGGACAGATGTGTGCAGTTGAATCAGAATCATTAAGGTGGAAGGAACAAGTAGGTGAAATTTGTCTTAAAGGTGTGCCTCTTTAATGTCAGCATGTGGACACAGGTGCACGTGTGCGCGCGCGCGTGTACACACACACACACACATCCTAGCTGTAAAGATAGACATTTGTGGACCTATATGCATAAATTATTTGACCTGTTCTGGAGATCAGGGAGAAATCTGAAAACAACCTTACAGTTGACATCATAAGAAACAGCAGAGCAAAGCCGACAGTCATCTGGGAGTGCAGCAAGGTAGACTAGAGACTGCTGTGTTTGGTTGTGTTAGGGAAACAGGGAGGAAGGGCATCTGTGTGTTCTTGTTTGTTTCTCCAAAAGCAGTTCTACAGGAGACCCAGGGAGATGGTGCAGAATCTCTTCAGGCTTCTCAAAGCTTAGGGAAGAGTTTATTTCTCTGCAGGGTATAGCAGGCTGCAGATATAGTACAGCTGTGGTTTGGGACAGACCCTATTTACAAGAGTTGGTCGGTAAGCTGTGTGACAGTACCTTTTATTCTTCCTGAGCTGGCTGCTGCTCTGCAGTGAGTTTGATTGGTCAGTTAGGCATGCCTACCTGGGCTTAGGATGGCTAAGATAGTCTTCTGTTCCCTCATCTGACTTTGCCTTTTAAACCTGTGGTCTATAACTGAAGGTAGAGTACAGTGGTAAAGTGACCCTGGGCTTGATCCCCAAGACCACAAATAAAAGAGCAACTAAAGGATGAATAACTGCTAGGCAGCATTGGAGCTGACACTGGATAAACTGTCCTGTGTCCATGCTGCAGGTTTCTTACTTAGAACCTGTATGTTTTATTTACAGACTACTTGCCTTTGTTTTACTTGAGATTCTGTCTTGGTAAAAATAATAGCTGACTTATCCCCTTCTTTTCTCAGACCTCTCTGCTCATTTTGCCCCTGGCCTTTCACATAGAAAACAGCTTGCATTGATTGTTACTATTTACCTGTATTTGTTCCTGCCTCATTCATAATCTGACTCTCATGAAAGTCTCATGAATTTTAAGTTGAATTTAATCACAACACTAAATCATCCATTTTTGCTTAATGTCCTACTGATCTGGTACCTGTACTGCCTAACACTTCACAACAGAAAAGAATAATAGTTACAATATTGCTGTTAGTACATTTTGACATTGAGTAACAACAAATTTAATGTACAGGGAAACACTTAGATTGCATAATTATAGCTTTGTTTGAACTTAAGAAAATCATATGAAAGCCAGGTATGGTAGGGCACACCTGTAATCCCAGAATTTGGGAGGCTGAGGCAAGAGGATCTCTGCATGTTCAAGGCCAGCTGGCTTACAAAATGAGACCCTGTCTCAAAAAGAAAAAAAAGTCATATGCAACTTCTTGAATTATGTAAATATCAGGATTTCAGTCTCAAAAGAAGTCCTGCTTCAATGGTAGTCATTCTTTGTTCTTCCAGGGATTGTCACTGAAAAAACCAAACTATCTTTAATGGGTAGGTTTAGTTCCACAACTCTTTCTGGTCTAAATGACACTTACAAGGGCCAGGGATTTAGCTCAGTGGCCTAAGTGCCTGCCTGGCAAGCGCAAGGTTATGTTTGATCCCTGGTACCAAAACAAAAACAAAAAAACACCCAACAATAAATGATACTTACAGTTCTTCAGGTCTATAATCAGTCACATAGTGGTTTGACATAGATCTGGGAATAGTACTGATCAGGGTCATTGCGCAGAAACTTAAGTTTGTAGAACATTTCTGGCACTGGCATACTTGGAGAAACAGCTAAAATTTTACAGTATAAATCAGATTATCAGTGTCCCCATGGGTTTGCAGACTTGGTTTGTGAATGTGGAGGTGGGGCACACATTTCACTTAGTTACTGTATTCTTGGAAAAATTTCTTAATTAGTGTGTTAGGTGGCAAGCTCCTAAAGGCCTCCCGATTGTCCAATGAGACTTCAAGATGTGCACACCTGTGATCCCAGAACTTAGATGGACACCTCCATCTAATATTGGCTTGTATATCCAATGTCCACGTATATCACTTACACTCATTTGACTAAGAAAAGCCAGGCTTGACCGTAATAAAGAAATGTCCATAGAGTAGCACATTGAAAAAACTCAAATATTTGTAACCTCTCTAGACCCTGCTTGGCTAAATGTGATGATAAAAGTGATTTTGACTCTGAGCTCTACTTAGAAGTTTCTTTTTGCAGTGTGATTCCTTCTAGGCTGTCTTCCCCTTTGTTTGCTGCTGGGAGCCGGTCCGTGGCTTCTTTCATAGCTTCTGCAACTGCTAATGTTCTTGATCATTGAGCTTCTGAAGTTGGCTGTTTTTCTCCTGGCATTAAATGGGTGATTTGGGTGATTTACAGCATTTTACATTTAGCTTTTCTCATGTGAAAGGCCATTCTTGATTGTTATTAAAACTATTCTTCTAAAACAGGAAAAATCATTTTATGTTTTGTTACCTGTTTCCTCTATATAAGGAATTTAGAAGAGCTTTCTAGGACCATGCCTGATAGCCTTTGTGTGGCATTACTCAGTGTCCTACTTGGAAGTATTGCTTTATGCCAGAGGACTGCTATGCAACTGAGCTAAAGCTCAGGATCATTGACTTTCTCCTACTTTAAGGTTGGTTCCCTGAATATTTGTGAATGAGTTAGAGGTGCTTGTCTTTCTTCTTATACTTAAATACCTTTTTGCACAAGAAGAATATGTACATACTTTTTGTTGTTGTTGTTGTACTGAAATCTGAACCTAGGGCTATACACCCAGCCCTTTTTATTACTTATTTTTGAAACAGGGACACTAAATTGCTGGGGCTGGATTTGCTTTGTGCCTCAGCCTCTCAAGAGTTGTGAGATTACAGGAATGAGCCATCATACCTGACTCACAAGTCAGTTTAAAAAATAGGTTATTGCCAGGATCCTGAAGCAGGTTCTAGCCCATTCCAGGTAACGTAACAACTTGGAGAGACCCCATCTAAAAATAAATAGAAGAGCTGGGATATAGCTCAGTCCAGAGTTCCTAGATTCAGTTGTTCCTACCACACACACACACACACACACACACACACAAAATCTTAAATTGGCTGTGGCACGTTGCTGCTTGATACAAACTTTCTCTTGCTTTCTTCAAGACAGTTGTGGGAGTCTCTTCTGCTTTGTTCTTTGGCTCTTCGGCCCCTTTCAGCAGCGTCAGACCAACATACTTTGACCTGAGTTACCTGGATGGGTTCCACTTTCATCCATGGTTCTCAATAGTAGTAAATTGTTAGAATTACCTTCCTGTTTTCCTTTCCTTTTGTCACCTCAGGCTACACTGTTGTTGGTCTCCTGTGTTCTTCAGCTGGTCTCAATATTCTTGGCCATGGAATCTCAGCTGAGGCTGCTTGTAAACCACAGTATGACTCCATTGATTCTCCTGTAGACAATTAAGCCCCCACTCAGCCATTGCTGCATTTCTCCTTTGCAGGACGGTCCCTTCGGCTTTTCATTCTGAGTTACTATCTGGTGCAGCTACATGAGACCTTGTTAATAAGAACTGTCATCTTGCCATTATAGTTTGATCTTTAAACTCTTCTGAATGCCCTCAAACATTGATCTAAAAGGTGGTGGCACATGCTTTTAATCCTCAGCTACTTAGGCTGAGGCAGAAGGATTGACAATTTATCAAGATCCTATCTCAAAATATAAAATAAAATAGAACTAGAGTACCCTTAGGTTTGATCCTCAGTATCAAGGAAAAAAATCCTACAAGGAGATTACCTACATTACAGGTGCACACCACAATGACCAGCACAAATTATTATATTGGACTCTAAATGATGTAAAATTCTCTCCCTGTTCATCAGATACATAATATAGCAACATATACCTGTTAATTGTAGCATGATCTGAGTAGTGTCTGTCCTTTGTTGACAGTTGGACATTTTCAGAGCATTGACCCAGTAATAATTGGGCTAGAAATATGACTTGACACTTCTTACACCCACTTGGTTAAAAATACTTATTTTGGGGATTATAAGTATATGTTTTTCTTCTGTAAACATCACAGATCTCCCAAAGAAAAGCTTACATTGACATATATGTACATTCTTTGATGTCTAGATGTTGAAAGCTAAAAGGTGTTCTACTAGAAGTTCCTATATTCTATTGGAGACATTCTATCGACTATACATATAATAAATAGATTGTTGTAAACTGGGGTGGTAATGTATGACTGTAATTGCAGCACTCAGGAGGGGAAAGGAGTTCAAGGCTAGCCTGAACTGTGTAGCATGACACTGTCTCTGTGAATGAATGAATGTGGATTATTATAAAATTAAAGCATAATTTAAAAGTTTAGGAAACTGATTTTAACAGCCAAATGTAAATGGGATTTATATATTCTATGACTTTGAGATGATGAGAAAGACTGACATTTGCATAAGCTAAATTATTCAAAGAGTCTTTGAGTATGTGCTTTCCCAGAATGTTAGTCAACGTTCTTTTCACTCAGTTTTTTGTAATGCTAAAATTTTTATTACCCCAAGCTCTCTATTTTGTCTTGATCTGTTAAATTGTATATTTAGGGTAAAAAGAAAGCAGCTTAAACACTATTTAGAACATTACCTTACTTTTCCAATCTCTAGTCACTTTCTGTAGTCTCCTGTTTCCTGACAGTATTTCAGTTTTTTTAAGCACAGTGTCATTGTTTTATGTAGTGACTCATAGATTATTGCAACAACTGAAAGATTTGTGCACCTGTTTTTATTGATTCTTACTTTTGGTGGCTTGATTTCTTGTGAGTTTTAGGGTGTTGTGACTTTTTGTTCACTTTAATTTTTATTTTAATTTCTTCCCCTGGGATCTGCTCATTACCCTTAAAACTTATTTAAGGGTACTACTTGAGATCACAGTTGGAGGTGTCTTCTTGGGAAAAAGAGTTGTTTGCTTATTGTAGGTACTGTGGTACTATTCATCTGAGAGCACCTCATGTCTAACCTTTATTCTTTGGCCTGAGGGTAAGGGAAACCCAGGCTCCAAATCCAAGACGGCTGGCTTCTGGCCAGGTTTCTAGAAATCAGGTTTCTCTCTACTTCCCCTCTTCTGCCTAATGACCAAGGCTAACTCCCTGCAAGCCTGAGGAGCAGAGAGGGTTGCTTCAGGGTCGCCTTTGTACAGAGGAGTGGGGGCTCAGCTCGCTGTAGGACGCAGCACGGATCTCCCTATGCTGCTGTTGCCCACTTCTCCTCTTCACTCCTCCCTAGATTTTTCTTGGTTGTTTCTTCTGTCGTGCAACTCTTGGTTTTAAAGAAATGTCTTTTTATTTCTATTTTATCTGATGTTTGCAGTTTTTCAGTGGGTGGACTGATGATTCTGAGAGGCTTGCATGGTGAATATATGACTAGGCTGCTCTAAAATCACACTGCTGGCCAGGGCCTGAGACTCCTGGAAACTGCTGTTTTTCTTCCATCCCAGCTCTGCCTTTGGAGACTTGGTACTGAGCATAGTCTTAAAGTTGTGAATGAAGTGACCATATGTTTAGGGCATTTAAAAAATATGTTAATACTTGTACAAAATTATTTGGACCATTGGCTAATACAGATTACACTGTCATAGCTGTTAAATGGAAAATAATAATTGTAGCCTTTTTTTCTTTCAGCTGAAGTGAGTAGTGAATATAGTATGGACAAGGCGATGGTTGAATTTGTCATAATGAATCGGGAACTAAACCATTATGTCGTGGCTGTTCAGTCTGCAATAAATCATGTAAGTTTATGTTACCTCGTTAGTTTTGGTTGTAACTAACCTACATATAGAAATAAAATCAAAATTATTTTCTGACTTTTAGTAGTTCCTTAGCCTTACTATAGCAACTATTAATTTGTTAATTAGGAAATAGAATAAGAATCTTAAATATATTAGATAGGCCACCTGGAGTAATTAGCATATTACATCTATTTTAGATTGTCTCAAATTTTTTTCTTAAAACTTTTGGTGTGAACTGCTCCTTTTGAATATGAGGTTTTTTATAGAATGCTAAAATCATATACAACTTTGCTTTTATTGTGATATTTGCTTGAACGTTTATTTTAGATTAGGTTTAATTACTCATTCTCCAGCTTTAACTGATATGTATCTATTGCAAGATTTTTAAAATCAGATAATATGGAAGACTCAGAGCAAGTTTAAAAATGAAAAAGGTTGGCATTTTGATTTTTCCAGAAGCCAAGCCTATCTCTGTTGACTCCGGCTGTCACAGGAACAACACAGAAGGCAGTTAGGTGGGAACGTAGCAACATCCTTTTTGGTAGTGCCATGTTGAGTAAGAAATAAGCAATATGATTGCAGTAATGTTTCTGAGAAGTCCTTTGTCCTCCTAGTAGTGGAAACTCCCTGCTGTACTGATTTCATACACCTATGTAATAAGAGTGTCTTGTACTTCTGGTTTCTTTATTTGCTTTTTCTTTCTTATAGCTATGGGAAAATTCCAAAAATCAAATAGTTAACAAGATCACTACTCTTCCATGGAAAATAAATTTTATTTTATTTATCTTTGTTTGTTTGAGCTTTTATCATTTTTTATGGAGAAAAAGGAGAGCAGAATTTCATAGCAAAATAATAAAAGAATAAAAATAATTAATACATTGCATATTATAATCTTTAAAATAGTTACTCAGAGTATAAGCTATGGGCATAAAAATTCTTCAGTCAATATTAGCACAAATCTTCCTTTTCAATGAACTAAGAGACACTAATGATGCAATAAACTTGCTTTTTTTTCTCTCTTTTCTTTTTCCCTTGCTGCCTTTCCCCTTGGGGTTTTTATTTTATTTTATTTTTGGTTTTTTGAGACAGGGTCTCACTGTGTAGTGCAGGCTGGCTTTGAACTCACAAAGATCAGTTAGGCTTATCACATGAATGAGTTTTGCTTTGACCCTTGTGATTTATGGAGGTTACTTGATAACTATCATTAACTTTCATACTGTGCAAATGTTAATAGCAATATATATTATTTATAAGAGAGTGAAATATTTTATTCAAAGAACAATGTTGATTTTTTTTTCTACTAAATTTCCACTAAATTTTTTTTTCTGCTAAATTCACAGATACTTAAGGTAGTTTTATACCAAGACTTGAGCTGCCCACTTAAACTACTGGAGTCACTCAATTAAAAAAAAAAAAGTTGAACACAAATCACATTCAACAGTTAACCACAATTCTTTCATCTTGGGTCTCACTGAGTTATTCTCATCCTGCTTGGCAGAGGAGATATGTTGAGTTTTCTGTCACTTCAGTTATCTCCCTTCTCAACACTAATTTCAAACAGTGGTGCAGATGGATTTGGGGGTTCAAGGAAGGAAGGTCATTTTTATAGGAAGGCAAAACATGTTTCTTTTCCTGTTTTGATGTCTAATTATACTGTCTTGGCCAGCTTGATACGAAAGTTTCTGGAACCTAAAGCTGTATAGGACCTGATAGGAATGAGACTATTATTTTGAGGGAAATATTTCATAACACTTTTCATGTCTGAAGTGATAATTACCTGATAAAACATGAACAGCAGCTTGGGAAGGGCCAAGAAGGTCTGGTTCTTTAGAAATAGCAATGGTATAAGGATCAGAATCCTTTAGAGTTCTCAGTCTTCCACTATCTAAGTGATGATCATTGGCCAAGAAATTTAACCTTTTGGAATCTCATGTTCTTTATCTGTAAAATCTTTGACCTGCTTATTTTACAAGATTATTATGTGAATCAGATTAGATAATGTATAGCAAAATACTTTGGCGTTCATAAAATGTGAGGCAGCTGTAAGGTATATTATTATAAAGCCTGATTTCCAAACAGAACTCCTTAGGTGAAACTTTCTAAAACAGGAGTACCATGCTTTGTTTATTTTATTTATTGTCTGTAACCTGTCCTACTTTTGAATTCAAGAATCTTGCAGGAGCTGGGTGTGGTGGCACTTCCCTGTAATACCAGTAAGAAAGGAGGATTACCAGCCTTTGCTATTTAGTGAGTTCAGGACCATTCTGAACTACATAGTTGAGACCCTGTCTCAAAAGAAACAAAACAAGAAAGGTGAGGTCTAAGAATTTTACAGGATTAGGTATAAGCTCCTAAAGTTACAATATGAAGTGTTCCTTGTCTCTGAAATGAAGAATTATTTTGTCAGATTTTTTTCTCTCTTCTTATTTGTTGATGTTTTTGTTTTTTTGAGACAGTGTCTGGCTGTGTAGCCCAGGTTGCCCTTGAACTTGTACTGCTTCTCTTGCCTCAGCCTCCTGAGTGCAGGGGTTATAAGCATGGAAAAGGAAGCGGAAAATGGGAAACTGTGGGCCCCACTTCACCTTCTGTTCTCTCATGGGTAGACTAGGTGCTTCGATTATAGCAGCATTTGGCCAGATTCTGATTCACCTTGTGATTTTATTTGCTTGTGAATTTCCATGTTGTTGTAAAGTCTGCCCCCGCCCCAAGTACTTGGGATTGAACCCAGAGTCCTTGAACTGGTCTATATCCCTAGAGCTTTTATTTTTTTATTTTGAGACTTACTTATTTGGCCATGCTAACCTCAAAGTTACAATTCTGCTGCTTCAGCCTCTTGTATAGCTGAAATTATAGATACATGCACCATCATTCACTGCTTAAAAAAATTCCTTTCTAAATCATCAAAGAGTATTGTTTATTATTTAAATATTTCTTTTCTACTTTAACCTTCACAGAATTCTGAAGGTTATGTATCTCTGAAAGATTTTGGAAATTTATCTTGGAACCTTAGAGGTATGGAGTTATCACCAGTTTATCACCAGTTGCATGGGAAAGTCCTTTCAGCAGTTAGAAGCTCTCAGGTTGCTTTTCTTTGTTCAGTATAAAAGTAGGGGTACCGTATTGCACAATGCCCAAAGATTTGATTTGGAATCAGTGTTTATTTCAGTACTCTGAAGCTTAAAAAAAAAAGCACTTTGTTCCAACTAGTTTGTAGGGGGAATATTATGCACTGAGCACTAAAAAAAGTCCTGATGTCGCTAAAACATGTATAAACTTCTAGGATGAAAGAGCTACATAATCTGTCTCAATTCTTTATAAACTTTACACAGAATCTCAAAGAGTTCCATATAAATTGTTTGGAGACTTTCAGTCATGAGAACCACACATGGAATGAAAATCTTTTGAAAACTATAAAATGGTACATGGAAGTATAGTATATTATACTTGTATCACTCTTACTGTGCAGAGAAACAGACTTATGTTGAGAACAGAGTGATGGTATTAACATAACACTTCTCAAAGCATAGTGTTCCTTTCCTAACTTTCTGAACTTTTATTATTCGAGTGCATGGAAGGGACATTGTTGGCTGGCTTTTTGTTCCTAAATGGTTATTGAATAAATATTTACTAGACACTTATGTGCCACGCACTAATAGGTGCAGGAGAAGGAAGTCAGTTGGCAAGACCCAGATGACCTTCACCTTCAGGATGTCTGAAGTCTAGAAAAAGGGCCAAATATTTAACAAAGAGCAATGCAGATGTTATACAATGCCTGTTGTGGTGTGTGCTACAAGGGGAGACTAAGGCAGTCAGGGAGCTCTGAAAACTCAGGAGCCACAGTGCCTTTTCACTCTTTCCTTCAGGAAGTGATGTTTAAGATGAAAGTCAGAAGTGCCTCAGCATAGGTAACTTCTTTATGTGAGTTTTGCAGGAAATGAAAATAAATCTTTTGATTGTCTGGATGTCAGAATTTTATAGTGCCTTGATCAAACCAGAGACTTAATTTGAGAAAATTAAGCCAGAGAAATCCTACCTTTATATAATAGAAAATTTATACAGAGTAGTTGAGTAACCCACCTGAGGTTGTCAGTGATTCATTCACTAACCAGTTTTTGAGTGCTTATTGTTGCCAAGTACTTTCCCTGGGGATGCAATTCTTGGCAGTGGTGTATTTCAGAATGGTGTTTTGTTCATCAGGCAGGGTTTACTCCTCCTTAAATGAAACTATGTAATAATATTGAATAAACTCAGTGATAGTCTTGCTTGTTTTGAATTCTCTGCTTATGAATGTTTGCAATTAAAACTGTAGTTTGTCCTGTGGCCTTCAGTTTCCTGAGGACAAGCATAGAAGCTGGGAACCAGTTTAGCTTAAGTAATCCTAAAATCTATCTTTAAGTATGTTTTTTTTTTTTTTTTTCAAATAAGAGATAAACAGTCTAACCACTACCGGTGGAGGTTGACCTTTCAGTTTTTTAATAACCTTAATTCTGAAAGTGAAAAAGATAGGAAACATGAGATTAAATGATAAATGGCCTAACAGGTTCAAATTAGTGTCACTAATCATTTGCAATCAGCAATAAAATGTGTACAGTCTTGTATTTTTGATGAGTATAGTCCATAGTCCTAAAATTTATCGAAAGTAATGAAGGTTAAGATTCACATTATACTTTGGCATATTGTTTTCACAATTTTTAATTGTATTTTTAGCAAACTTTACATTTAAAAGAATTGTCAGACTTTACCCATATGTTGTTCCTTTAGTATTTGCTATTTTGGGGTGTTATTTTATTAGAAAATCTAGAGCATGTTTTTTTTTTTTTCCTCAAAACTGCTTACACTCATAGATTATGTAATATTTGAAAGCATGTAAATCAGATTGCAAGTACCAAGGGTTTTTTGCTTTTTTTTTTTTATCAGTGTTTTATAACAATTGACAAAAACCTGGTGAAAGGTAATACGTTCTTTTAACTAGGCCAAATAGGTGCTCAGTTGGTTTGTTGGTTTTCTCATGAATATTCATGCTCTACGTTATGTTTTGTGAGTTTTACTTGCTAGGCTAATCTGCACGTTATTTACCTTTCACAGCTAATACGTTGAGAGTTAGAAGATTAGAAATACACTGCATATGAGGTATTGAAACCAACATATCATAAATACCAACCAACACCATCATAAATAATATAAAATACAAGGTGGGTCAAAGGTGTAGTTTATCTCAACTCTGTATTAGCAGCTAGTTTTGACTGTTTGATGTATCGCTTCCTGTGCTTTCTCACACTTCACCCTGCAACAACTCATGAAGTCCGTTTATCTTCCTTAAAGTTACCTTCATAGCCATTACTTATGCAGTGTTACAGATTATCTTGCAAGTTGGGAAGTTCCCATTGTAGTCCAATCAAATTTGAGAATTTCTCACTTAGAAACCTCATAATTTATTTTCTAGCATCTGAAGGAAGTTCTAGCCAGAGGATATACTTACTACATGTGACCACCTACTAACCAAATACACAGCTACACTTTACTAGACATTGTGAATCTTAGACAAGGAGGAAGGAAGGAGAAAATTATACAATTATACAGTTTGAGGAATGTACCTATTTCTGTGGTAACTGGTAATTTATGTCTGTTTCATTTCTTTAGAATTCCTAGTACAGTATTCTCAAAGCTGTGTCCGACTGGTAGCATTTTCTCTAATACACAGAGAGAGGCCTGGTTATAGTATTTCTCTAGTTGAATTGTCTCTGTAGGAAAGAATCTAGATATAAAATCTCTTAGGTTACCAAGTAATATAGCTGCTAATAGGTGAAAATTCTGTGTATTGAGACTGATTTTCATGATAAGTTTATAGATACTCATTTTAGTGTTTGATAAGTGTCAAGTGTTGGATTTTAGGCAAGGTAAAAAATTTACCCTCTAAAGGGCCTTACTGAACCTCTAACACACTTTTCAAAAGTTTGCTTTGTGGTCAAGTAATTTTGGAGCATTGTTTTTTTTTTTGTCTTTTTTTTTTTTTTCAAGACAAGAGTCTCACTATGCAGTTCAGGCTGGCCTTGAGCCCACTTTGTAGCCCAGGCTGGTCTTGAACTTGCAACGATTCCCTTGCCTCAGCTTCCCAAGTGCTGAGATTATAGGTGTGCACCACCACACCAGGCAACATTCTTGATAAAAAAAGAGTTTCCTTAAATACTCTAAAGCCTTTAATATGGTTTTATATAGTGTGATTCTCCAAAGGAAGAAGATATTCAGAAATTTCCTAAACTTAAAAATTCTTTTGGGAGAAGGGACTGATATTATCCAGAACCCTTTTTGTCAAATGCTGTGTAGCCTGAGCCCCATAGTTTTGCAAAGGAGCCCAAGAGCTGGATCCTGCGGTTGGTGATAAGTGGTTTTGTGGCATTCAGTGGACTCAACGGATATGAAGGGTGCAACAAACACTCTGCCTGCAACAGCCTGAGAGTTGGTTCTGTGGGAAAGGTTGACAAAGGGCTAGACTGCTGCAAAGACCATGTACTGTTCCAGCAGTGACCAAGAGTGACGGGATGTTTGCAAAAACATGTGGTGACTGCTTGGCAGATAGAATCCCTCTGTGGAATAATGACTAGGGAGACAGGAGGAAAGGAAATATTTTAGATGAAGGGAAGAAAGCATCCGGCTTTGCAGAAATACTATGAAGGAAAGGAAAAAGGGACATAGCAGCAGTCTGCAGCAGTGGGGCAGGAAAAGCAGACAGACCCTTGGAAAGCTGGGTTCACTATAGGGCTCTGATTAGTGTTGAGGTACACTGTGATTGTGGAGCATGTTGACTTTAGGGATGCCTAGTTACTAAGTACGTGAGTTACATACATGACATGAATGATCTTTACTATGGCAAACTTCTAATTATTCTGACATGGGATATAGTCTACATATATAATTAAACTCTTTACCCACCTTCCAACATCAGCTTTTCATCATAATTGCTAAGTACTGACCGAGGAGGTTGAGGTTTGGGGCCTTTCTGCTCTGTCCAGCAGGGGCACTGAATAGGTAACTGTAGAGTGAACTGGAGAAGTAGATCTACAAGTGCTATGGCACACTGTAAAGTAATGCATTTTCACATGTGAGATTCAAAACAAGTTTTGTTTTGTTCTGCAATACTGGAAATTAAACCCAGGGCCTTTGCATTGAGCTACATTCCTGGCCTTTAAAAAAAAATTATTATTTTTTACTTTGAGACAGGATCTTGCTAAGTACTAAGTTGTCAATGCTAGGCTCAAACTTTGATTATCCTGTCTCAACTTCTTAGACTTCTAGGATTATGGGCATGTGCCTTCTTACTTAGATGAAGACATTTATTTATTAATCTCCTTGTTGTTCAACTAGTGCCAGCATATATTTCATCCAAAAAAGGTATAAAAGTTTTTTGTCATGTGAACACGAAACAGCTACAAAGTAATTTAAGAATTGAATAGTTCGACAGAAACAATAAAACACACCTAAAAAAATTCTAAAGGTAGAATTGTTGCTTAAATCCTGGCTCTTCTGCCTTCATTAGTGCCTGAGCTTGTGAATATAGGGAGAACACTGTGGATCGGAGTCTGGTGTGACAGCACAAAAGCACCTGAAACAGCCCTATCACACTCAGTTCTAAGAGTGTCCAGAATGTTCTGAGAAGGACAGTCATTTCCCTGACTACATACAGTGTCCCAAAGGGAATCGTGAATTCACATTTGGAGGTAGGATGGGCTGTAGGAAACCATGGGAAAGCCCAGGACTGCACCCTCTTGGCCAAAGGATGGACTGCTTTCCTTGGAAAGGGTTTCTCTGGTAATTGGGAACAGAGGTGTGGGATGGGGTGGAGCTTGTTATTCTTTCTAGTTAGTGTTGTGAGCAGAAAGAATGGGGCAGTATTAGGGACCAGTGGTCATTTGACCAGTTGAATTTGAAATTTTCTGGAAGTAATTCTCCTTATTTGTAACACCAAAAAAGATCATGCTTTTTACATATGCTAGTTCATGTTGTTGAGAGGGTCATTCTAGAGATAACAACCAGTCAACTCCATAAAAGCTAACAATATCTAATTCAGTGATAATTTATTATATTTTCTTAAATATTTTATCTGAGTAGCAAGTTTGTGGAAATACAACCCTAAAATATATTTCTCTCTGTGCACTTAAGTATATAGTTATGCTTATTAAACTGTTTTGCTTATATCTTTTGCTGTTATGCTTATTAAACTGTTTTGCTTATAGTTATATCTTTATTTACTTGATTACTAATATATATTTGAAAAAATATTGCGAGAAAAACATTTTGGATTTTATCTTACTTTTCTTGTTGCTAAGACAAAATACCCAATGCCCAAAGTTAAAAAAGGAAAGGTGTATTTAGATTTTTTTTTTTTTTTCTGTATCCGGGATGGAACTCACAACCTCACATTTACACAATGGAAGCTCTTTTTTTTTTTTTTTCTTTTCTTTTTTTTCTTCTTCAGTTTGCAGAGGTTTCATTTCATAGTTGGCTGGCTCTGGGGGAAGGTGGCACAGCAGAGGGACATCACAGAGGAGAAATAGTTTATGGCAGGCAGAAGGCAGCACAGCAAGCAGGGGACCTTGGCAGCTTCTTTCTGGGTCTTTTATATTCTATCCAGGCTTCCAGGCTTAATGCAGGTGCCAAACCAATCAGTAATCACACACCTTGATCCCAGCATCACACATTTTAGATCCACCACCTCTGAAAAAGCTCCACACATGACTGTGTGAGACTTTGAGAAGACATCTAGACACAAGCCATAACAGATTTATTCTTCACCATAGCCATGTGCGAGTTATCAGTTTCATTTCAAATGCATGATCTCTCTAAGTTGTTGACAAGTGAGATACTGAATGGGTGATCTCAAGCCCTTGAAAGTTCACAGTGCTCCTGGTGAGGAAGATCCCTTTCCTGTGGAAATGAGCCAGAGCCCAGGGAGCTGGTATTGAGAGACAGATTTCTGTCCCAGTCTCTGTCAGAGCATGAAGTTTGGCAGTAGTAGTACTTTCATTCTTTTTTTTTCTGGCTAACCTAGTATTTTCACCACTGGGAAGTCTGAACTTCATTTCTCTCATTTTTAACCACTGGAACTTTTTGAATGTCATTTCTTCCCAGGCTAGAGTAATACAGTCAGTTATTATGAACAGTTTTTGATTTAATTATTCATTCACATTCACTTTTTGTATTTAATTTAGTCGTCTTTTTTGTAAAGGCTTAATCCTTTCCACCTGCCACCCCCAAGATTTTTTTCATAAATCTTGTGTAACAGTTCAATAGATGACTAATGTGGATTGGGCTTGCTTGGTCACTGAGTCTTTTTATTATAAAACAGTTAAAACTGAACAGCTATGTCTAATAATAAGGGAACTATGATAAAATTAAAGAATTAAAGCAATTCATACCTTCTGGTCTAATACTTTTAGTTTTTTGGTTGCTTCGTTTGTTTGTGTTTTGAGACAGGGTCTCACTATGTAGCTCAAACTGGCCTTAGCCCTGGCGGGCCTCAAACTCAAAGTAATCCTCCTGCCTTGGCCTCCAAAATGCCAAAATTACAGGTATGCACCATCACACCTGGCTTCTGATCTGATGCTTTTAGTAACTAGTTCATCAGGCAATAGTAGAGAGTGAAATTAATGAAAATTCACAAAGCCAGATATAATTGGTTTAAATATGAAGTCTAGCTAAACCACAGTCACCTTTACCCTTTGCTTCTCCTTTTCATTTGGTATTTGATTGATAAGAATGTGGGCTGAAAAATAAGTTTTGTCTTAGACAAGTTTGACCTTTTGTACTTAAGTGTCCTCATTTCTAAGATAGGGCAGCAATAGTATTTCCTGCATACCTCACTGAACAGTTATGGGTCAGACAAGAGTGTAGATAAGAATGTGTTTTAACAACAACCAAAAAAAATGAAAAGTGGTTTTGTAGTTGCTACATACTGTCCATTCATCTGATATCTTGTGTGTAAAGGACCTAAAGAATGAAAGAGGCTTTCTGGTTTTTCTCAAAGAGGGAAGGGAAGGAAAAGTATTAACGGTTGGAGATGGGAAAAATAAAGATATTTTCCCAGTAGTTGGGATTTCTGAATTGAATCATGGAACACTTTCCCATAGAAGTAACATCTGGTGGCTAAGTTTCCAGACTAACCAATTAGAAAAGGAAAACCCTAAGTTCTCAAAGCTGTAACAAAGCCCATTTGTACTGTGGTTATCAGTTTGGTGTTGTGGAGTACGTAGCATGGGTCTGAATAAGGGGCAGTTGCATTTGCTTCTCTTCTGCCTTCCTGGATTATTTAGTATTTGCCCAGGATTTGCTTCAACCAGATTTGTAAATATCAGTTCATGCTCCGGTTCCCTAACCTTTTACCTCAGTTAAAGGTTGAGAAGCCCTTTTGGATCCCCACATCTTTAATGAGCACACAGAATGCCTTAGCCTTACAGAATTATATATATTATATATATTTAGTAGCCTTACAGAATTATAGAGTTGGTCATTGACTCTGAGCCTCAGGAAGATGAAGGGGGGGGGCTGGCTATGATCTCTTGGTTAGTCCCATACAGGTAGGAGTTGAACCTCAGATTTTTTTTTTTTTACGTGTAATTCAAGATATTTTTTGTGACATTTGTTTCAAGATGAATGTACTTCGTTGAATTCACTTGGAGTTATAATTTTCACTTAGGAACAAGATTCTTTGTTTCATGCTGGTTTTAAAGTATACTCATGACCTTATACACATATCTTATTATGAATTTCTCAAAAGATTAAAAATTTAGGCTAAACAAAAGGTAGTATTCTAAGTCATATTTAACTGACTCAAATTGAATTTGTTTTCTTTCAGTGCTGGAGATTGAACCAAAGGCCTTGTGCATGCTAAGCATATCCTGGACCACCATCCTATACTTCCAGCCCCTGAAATTTTTCTCCTAGTCAGGTTAACCTACAGACTTGTTTGTGACCAGTTTTTAAAAGCAGAAAGGGAGAAACATAGAAGAGAGTAGTGATATAGTCCTTAAGTGATGTTACATATATAGAACATGTGAAAAATGTCTCACAGACTCATGGGGAGAGCACTGCAGTTGGAATCTGAAGACTGAAATTCCTCCCTGCTTCCCCAGTGCCAGCCTCTGTGACACTGAATCAGTGTCCTGTCCTTATTCATGTTTAATTTTCTTCTCTGTAAAAAGGAGATAACACCTGTAGGATGATTGCAAGCATTAAACAAGATGCTGTAAATGAAATGCATTATGCCTTCAAAAGAGGTAAGGCTTCACCTAGAGGGCATTGAGAAAATATTAATTACTTCTAGGAAGACAGAATACAAAAGCTGATTTAAAATTTTTAGAACTTTACAAGCAACACATGCTTGTAATTCTAGCTATCTGGGATGCTAAGGCAAGAGCTTTATAAGTTCAAGCCCAGCCTGGGCAACTTGACAACTTGGTGAAACCCTGTCTCAAAATAAAAAGGGCTTGGGGTTGTAGCCCAGTGTGAAGGCCCTGGATTAAATCCCCAGTACACACACACACACACACACACACACACACACACACACATCCCGATAATAATATAAGTTGGTATTTTTCACAGGGCTGCCTTCTTGAACATTTTGTAGCAAAATATGCAGGGGAATAATAGCTTGAAGGTCTTGCAAGATGATTGTACAAGATGACTACCAAGTCTGGAAACATGGAAGTTTAGTGAAATTATCTTACAATGTACTGTGACATACAGGTTGATTATCTTACCTGGAATGCTCAGGACTAGAAGTATTTCAAATTTCAGTATACTTTGGATTTTGAAGTACTTGTATTTACACAGTGAAAGATCTCAGGGATGGGCTGCAAGTCTAGACACAGAATCCATTTGTGTTTCATATATACCCTATACATAGATTGAAGGTATCTTTATACAGCGTTTTTATTGTGTCTGTATTTTGACTGCAACCCATCTCTCGAAGTAAGGCACATTTAATTTGTAACATTATGACAGTGCAAAAAAGTTTCAGGTTTTATAATGTTTTAGATTTCAGATTTTCAAAAGAGGGATGCTCAACTTGTATTATCTGCATCCAGACTCTTAATCTGATTGCCCAAAAGTTTCCTTCCTCATGTAGGTCTAATATTTCATTTGATAATTAATACCTTGCTTATCATTTTGAAATTTCTGGTGAGAATTTCTGAAATCACTAATCAATTGGTTAAGCAAATTGTATATGGAAATTTTTTACTGATTTGTGGACTGCTTGTGGATTTAAGCCTTTTCTTAAGAACATCATAATGGGGGCTGGGGATTTAGCTCAGTGACATAAGCGCCTGACTCACAAGTGCCTAGTCATGAGTTCGATCCCTGGTACCAATTTAAAAACAAAACAAAACAAAAAAACATCATAATGCCTGTGTGATAAATTTATGGTGATTGAGGTACATGTCAACATAAACACAATTCTCTATGTAAATACTTAGATATACTTAAATTAGTCCCTTTGTCAGGCTGTTGGAAATTTCTGTATTTTATGCTCCATTTACAAGGAAAGAGAAGGAAAATATTGATAGAAGAATAAAGAAAAAGTAATAGATTGTTTCATTTTGAAAGTGCCAGTTCTACTTCATAGACATTTGTCTTAGTCTGTTCAGGCTGCTATAGCAAGTGCATAAAACAGGCAGCTCATAAGTAACAGACATTCATTTCTCACACTTGCTGAGGTTAGGAAGCCTAAAATCAAGGTGCCAGCCAGGTCTGTGTCTGGTGAAGGCCCATCTTTTCCTAGTGGTGTCTTCAGAGATGTTGGGGGCAAAGAGGTTCCTAAGGTTTTCTGTTAAAGGGGCGTGCATCTCACTCACACGTGCTCTGTTCTCAGGACTTACTCCCTTCCAAAGGCCCCATCTCTTAGCACAGTCACCCTGGAGGGAAGGATTTCAGCATACATTTGGAGGAGACTTGTGCATTCAGACTTGGGCAACATTGATTTTTGATCATTTTATGTATTCATCCCATATTCTCTTTGTTACTTTGGCACGTTTGTCTGATATACGTAAGATATGTGATGATAAAGAGAGAGCATTTTGTGGGGCTTCATGTGACTCTCAGCTTCCCAAGTGCTATATACATGTTGCCATGTGTCTCTAACACACTGGAACATGATAAGGAATAGAGCATTTTCTGTAGAGGAGGAAGCCAGGGTTGACAGAGACATGCATTGCCCAGAGTTATACAATAGTAACAAACCCAGAGGTGTTCTCATACTTGAACTCTGCTACTGATAACCATTTCCTCTTTCCTGAATTATATTACCTTAACTTTGATGAAGACACACATCTGTTTTTTTCTTTCAGCTTCTGATCATTCTATCATGTGCTTTTTGGTGGGTTCCTACTTCATTTCTCCACCTGTTAAATTTTGCTTTTCCCACCTATTTGTCTCTCTTTTCTGCACACTGTACTCTTCTTAAGAGGTGACATCTATGCTTATTACTTAGGTTACTAACCTTGTGCTGCTGAGTTCCACATCCTTCTACTCATTCCACATTGCTCATCTGAGACCCATTGGTACAAAGTTAATAGTAGATTCAACACTGTACATTAAATGTCCTATAGGGTCCTTAAACTCAACATCTCAGATTGAAATTTTCTCTTGGAATTCTATAACTTAGTAAATGGCAGTATGTTCCACCCAGTTTCTCATGTTAGAATTTAGTCACCTTCCAAAAACCCCACTGCTGAACATGAGACTTTTGGAAGACATTTTAGATTGAAACCTTAATAAGGCCTCTGTTGAAATGTCACCTTTTTAGTGAAATCTTCTTGGACCATTCATCCCAGATGATGTTGCTCATTTCCACCATACTTAATTTTTCTTAATTTTTTTTCATCGGGCTTGTTACTTAAGGTTAATTCTGTATTTACTTACTATTTTTCTATTCAACCAGAATATGAACTCCACAAGAGCGGGAACCTGGTTTCTTCCATATTCCTAGCATGTCTCAGTATTCCCTTGTGGTACTATGTTGGCTTCTGCTAGGTTCTTAGGAATAGTTGATAAAGTCTAGCATAGAAGTTAAATCATGGCCTTAGTGATTTAATAGACCTACTAATGCCACATATGTTCCAGTGTCAACACTGAGCTCTTTGACCTTAGAGTTAGGCCACTTCTTAGTCTTGGTTTTCTAACCTGTAATATGGGTCATATTAGATCTTCTGTATGTTGTTTGTTTTTGAGGAATTAAATAGGTCACTTCATGTGAAGTACCTGCCTAGCTTCTCACCTGGTGGATTTTTTGAGACAGAGTCTCACTATGAAATACAGACTGGGCTTGAGCTTACTTTGTAGCCCAGGTTGGTCTCGGACTTGCAACAATCCAAGAGCTAGAATTACGGATGTGTGCCTCCATGCCCTGGTAGAATTCTTATCAGACTGTATTGTAATTGCTTTTTAGTTGTCTGTCTCCTCCATCAGATTTTAAGATGATTTCATCTTAAACTTTCTTTAGCCAGGGGGTATTCTCTCAGTCTGCATTTTTCCGGAAAACTCCTGCTTTCGTGAAAATGTTCTCTGGCTGCACTGTCCAGAATGGTAGCTGCTATCCTTGTGGGGTTGTTGAACACTTAAAATGTGGTTGTGCAACTGAGAAGTTATATGTTTAATTTTAATTAAATTAGATTTAAAAGACCACAAGTGGCTAGTGGCTCTTATATTAAAAAACTCTAAATTCTGTACATACATTGGGCCATTTCATATGCCATCCTTTTAGTTAAGAAGAGAAGACTGATTTTCTGAGAAGTTAAGTAATTTGCCCAAGATTACATAGGTAGGAGGAGGCAGAACTGGGATTTGAAGGTTAAGTCCCTATGTAATCTGATTCCAAGGTCTGTGCTGGCATGCTGTGCATTGCTTATGCCATTCTCAAGAATCAAAGACCCCCAGGCAGAGGTCACTTGTCATACCTATATTTTTGATGCAGAGAAAATGGATTTGTGGTTCTTACCCCAGTGAAGTATCATTCTTAAACTCAGAAAGTTGCCACACTTAAACTAAAGAGTTCAGAAAACTCTAGTCAGGTGAGCCTGCCTGCTAAATTTGTGTATGTATACTTTTCTTCCAGATTTATATTTGCAAAAACAGTGGTAACAGCAGCGTCTTCCCTACTAACGTATTGCAGCTTTTGTTCATGAAAGTGAAGATGATGTTCTCTCTTTCCACAAAAGGGGTAATGAAATGTCAGGTACTCTTTCCAGACCCAGATAACTTACTCCTTTGTCTCAGTATTCCCTTGTGGTACTATGTTAGCAGTGAGCCACCAATTTATTTTTAGGAAAGGAGAGAAATTAGAAACATAAGTACAGACATCTTAAACCAAGGATTTCATTGTTAGCTTTTTGTGCTGCTCTTGAACACATCGTGTTTCTAACTCCTTTTCTCTACTACACACATGTCATGATATTTTTACCCTCAGTTGGCTTTTAATTGATAGAGGTTTTTATCTAACTGCAATTTCTAGGCTTTCATTGCTAGGGATCTGAATTCTTTGTGGTCCTGCCTGAGTGGAATTGTTTCTGTCTTCTCCATTATCTTCAACTCCAGACAGGGCAAAATCAAGAGTGTTCCAGGTTTCACACCTCTTTTATCACTGTGTGGCAGCTTACCCTTGACAATCAAGAGTCACTACCCCAACTGATTCTGTAAACTCCTGTATTTTTTTCCAGTGCCATGAGCAGCTCAGAATTGTTAGGTTGCAATTTACACCTTCAAATCATAGAGACCTTATTGAGTTCTTGTTGAAATCATGCTTAGGTATTTAGATAATGAGACTGTTTAAGGTACACAGCAAGGAACCACAGTTGCAGTGATAGGGAAAAGTTGGTCATTCAATATGTAGCCGAGAAGAACTGAAACTAAGTCTGCCTTTGTCCCTTGGTTCCTCAGCCCATGTGTTGTGGCTCTGAGAGAAGCAATGTCATATATCATTCACTGGTTCCCAGGATCCAGTAGGATACTGCCCTACCTAACTTCATGAGGTAGCCGTGGAACTGAGTCTTCATCAGATTATTTCAGCATTCTGCTTGTTAAGATACACAGTAAGATCAATAAGTCCCTTAACCATCAACCCATTGTAAAATATTTTTTACTGTGAAATCCTGAGAGACCATGTAGATGAATAAGGCTTTCCAGTCATTCCATGAATAGTAGAAGTATGGTGCACAAGAAAGACAGTTTCAAATCCAGAATAAATGTCTTCTCATGTAAGAACTAACAAGTAAATGACCGCTAAAAGTTAGTATACTATTTTTGCCTGAAATCCTGGCACTTTTCAGAAAATTGAAGATGAAATGGGATTTCAGTGAACTGAAATTGTCTATGAGTGACTCAGTATGTTCTTGAGCAAGATACTAACTACTGTGTGTTACCTGTTCTTTATATTTGTGAAATTGAGATAGTAATGCATCTGTCTGTGATCTCTGAACCATTTAGAGGAAAGGTGCTGTGCAAATACAGAGATTTTGCTAATAATAGCAGTGATCCTCACCCCACCTTACTCTCCTTTGGTCTGTGTTTAAATTGAACATTAAAAAAGATTGTCTATGAAATGGTGTTCTCAATATTTATGCTGTTACAAGCTTTCCTGGTACCTGATGTGTCTCCTTCTGGGCACTTGCAGCTTGTGGTGATCTTTGAATACTGCTTGGTTCCCTAATACATTCCAAGCCGCAGGAGAATTAACAGGGACCAACTTAGCCTGTTTACTAATGCATTGCCAATGTTTAGCACAGTGCCTTATGTGTACTAGACATTTGGTAAATATTTATTGAATGGATGGGCAAACAAGTAACAAATGTTTTTATGAGTTCTACCAAAACAAGAAGAAACAAAAAATGAAGAAAGGCAAAGTCAGTAGTTTGGTGTGTCTCCTTCCCCAGTGTGAGAATTCTAATGCTGTATTCTGTGTAAATAAGTGACTTCTGTTGATCGTATCTTGTAGTGAGCGTAGTGCCATGTGGGGTTTATTGGAGTAACTTTCAGCATTATAAATGTTTAGTAACTGATGCACATAGATGGCAGGTTGTCTCATTCAGCTGTCATCTATTGGGCAACTGTCTATCCTAGTAAAGTTTCACTAGAACTATGTCTCACTCTCACATGTTTACTCTTACTCATTTTCAATATTTTTCTGAAAGGCTTGAAGGAAGGAAGGTGTTCTTGAGTGTGGCTGGCTGCTGCTCAATTATAATACTCTGGCAAACTGTAAAGTCCATTTGATGTGTTACAGTGCTCCATGAGGAAATATCCTCCCTTCGTGTTTTGTCAGAAGTCACCACATGCTAAGTAATGGCACAGGGAAGCACATTAAACTACAAATAAATTGGTCCAGCAAAATTCACAATGTGTTGTGCAGTGATAACAGAAACTGGCATGAGATGAAGAGGTGCAATCCATGCTAGTCATTATTAGCGGGTATGATTAAAAAAAAATAGGGCAAATGCAGTGCATATGAGAGTGCCTTCATATGTACTTACAATTAGATTACACCCAGTGAAAGCATAATGATTATCAGCCTGGACATGTCTTTTAATAAAAACTTAGCCAAGCTTTTTGCTTTGTAAAGGTGGAGACAGTGTTGGCCTATATAAATTTATCTTGGGCCTAGGTTTCCATAAATGTCTTGTCGCTTAGCATAATACCTGGTACCCAGTTAGCACTCAGTAAATATTTGCAGAATGTGTGTTCTAGGAAAAATTGAGGCCATTCTGTGAATTTCAAGTATGAAAGCAGATCCCACAGCTTTAGATCAAACTATGAATTAGAACTCGAACTACTTAGCATAACTAAGCCAAAAGACTGTCTGATTTGCAAAGTATAAATCACTGAGTAGATATTATTTTGGGAGTCAGTTGTCTACCTGGCAGTTGTACAGAGGGTAAATCCATCTTAAGTCTTGATTCAGTTCAGGAATGACTAACTTTAAATTAGATTCTCACATGACTCAAAATGTGTGTAAATGACTCAGCCATTAATATCCTCTGATCCTGTGGCCTGCCCTCCCAGTGAAATGATGGCTATAAGACAATAATGATAATTTGAGGGGGAGAAGGAGAGCTTGACTTTGCCCTGTTGGTGATAAAATGACAGTTTGAGTGATTACATGTGCATACAGTGTTGTGTGAAAGAGATGAAGTAGATTTATCATCATCTAACTATTTCATATTCATATTTATATTAAAGCATGGAGAAAGTAAAACATGCTTTCATTATGGGTGAGGATTAAGTTCCAATTTTTGTTTCTCCCATTCTTTTTTTTTTCTCCCCTAAATGAGTTGCCTTTGTGCATAGAGGCAGAGCAGCTGGAGTCTTCACATGTTGTTAACTATTAGCCCATTGATCACTTCCAATGCTGTAGTCACAGGAGTGTTGGATTCCATTCAAATGCAACTAAACACAAATGATTTTAAGCTGAAACTGAGCAGTTTGCTGCGTGTATTGAGCTCTTGGGAATTTTTCTACCACTGCTCCATCTTGTTGAAGCAATCCATTAAACAAAGATGTGGGTGATTGGGACAAGCCTTTGTGCATTTCTCTGCTTTTGCCAGAGTGACTCGTATCAAGTCAGACAGACATGTCTCAATTGTTATTTAGCTTGACCTTTCTCTGTTCAGCAATGGATACCCTCTTAAAATTCTGTCCTAAATTTTTGAAACACTCTTTTTTGGTTATCTTCTTAACTCCGCCCCCCCTTTTTTTTTTGACTCTTTCTAGCTGCCTTTTAAATGTGGTGTTCTCCAGCATTTTGTCTTGATCCTTTTTTTGGTACCCATTTATTCAGTCTCCTTGGTGATCCTTTTCATTTCCATAGTTTCTTTTAAAATCTATACTCCGATTGTTCCACATGGGTGTTTCTTTGTCAGTCTTGCTGAGCTGTAAACCTGTATATCCAGCTACCCTAAAGATACATATAATGATAATAACAATAATAGTGCAAGCAATAATAACAGCCACTCATTATGGAGCACCATAATGCCAGGCAGCTGAGAGCTTTATTGCTTCACTTATTCCTCTCAGCAACACTATAAAGTAAATACTGTTATTATTTTCTATTTTTAAGAGAGGAAGTTAGGTTTAGGTGCATGTAGTGACTTTTCCAAGACCATTCACTTAGCAGAATCTCATTTTTAAAAAAATTTTTTTATTTAAAGAGAAACAAAAGCATGTAAAGGGTAGAGATAATACAGACTTTCAAAAAAAAAGTTAAACAATAAGAAATCACTAGTTGATAAATTACATATTGTCCTCTTAGAAATAGTTGTTCAAGTTAAAAATTAAAGCATACAAAGTAGGTATTCAAACAGTGAGAGTGTAAACAGCTACACATGCATGAATCTCTACATGTATTTCTATCCTTTCTGTATTAGAGGGAAAAACAAAACTTAGCAAGACAAAACAAATTCCTATAAAAACGTGAAACCAAGAAGTCATATAAAACCATAGTACAAGGTGATGTACAATGATTGCTGTGTTGTTTCTTATTATTTTCAATAGAATTGTCTATATCATCAGGCATAAATGAATATAGTATAATTGAATATAGCAGTACATAACAATATTAGTAAAAATAAAACATTGTAGATAGCATAAAACTTCAAAGGCAGGTAATAATCAAGCCATAGTGGATATTCTAGTGAATCTTGTCATCTTAAGTGCAGTTGCCTATACTCTCAGGCTTGATACCATTAATTATAACAGTCTTGAATAAAATCTATCAATACAAAACAGTGATCTAACAAACCAGATTCAATTACGATCAATCATAGTAAAACAGTATAGGTTTTACAGAGCTTTAGATTAACTTAATAGGAAATTAAGGATGATTACTGTACTATATCCTGTTATTTTCTTGATTACTGTCTGTGCCCTCAAATCTAGTACAGGTAGAATGACTGAAACAGAATATAATACATCTAAGCAGAATAGTGTGAGTAATGTGGGTTTTAAATCCTGGTGCACTATTAACAATATAGTGTATCAAGGCCATCTATGTTAGAGATTCTAGTTATCCTTCTCTGCCTCATTTCTGCTATGCTATTTTTCTGCCTGTTTGTCTACTTTTCTCCTTAATTCTACTGCCTGCCTCACTCATTGAGGCCTTTCTGCCACTGTTCTAAAATCCTGGTATTTTTTTTCTCTCTCTAGAATGTCCTTTAGTATTCTCTGTAGGGTTGGATTGGTGGTCACAAACTCACCCAGTTCCTCTTTGTCATGGAAGCATCTTGTTTCTCCATTAATTTCTAGTGACAGTTTTGTAGGGTACATCAATCTGGGCTGGAGGTTATTTTCTTTCAGGGCTTGGAATACTTCGCTCCAAGCTCTTCTTGATCTGATGGTCTGTGTCAAGAAGTCAGCCATGATCCTGATGAGCTTACCTTTATAGGTAATCTGTTTCTTTTCTCTAATGGCTTTTAATAATCTGTTTTTATATTGAATTTCTGGTATCTTGATTATTATATGTCTGGGTGTAGATCTGTTTTGGTTGTAGGTGGCTGGAGTTCTGTGTGCCTCACACAACCGAATGTCATTTTCTTTTCCCATGCTTGGGAAGTTTTCCTTAATTATTTCTGTGAATAGCCTTTGTAATTCACCTGTATGTATTCCTGCTTCTTTGTTCACATTTCTTATTCTTAAATTGTAGATTCTCTTGTCATCTTCTAGCCTTTGTATTGTTACTGCCTGTTTCCTTGTTATTTTAAAGAGATCTTTCCTTTCATGATCACACATTGCAAACTTGTCTTCAAGTTTTGATAGTCTACCTTTAGTTTCTTTTAAGGAGTTTTGCCAGCTTTCAATGGAGTTTTTAATTTCCTGGTAGTCTCTTTGTATCTGCTTCATGTATTCTATATTGTCTTTATATTCTTGATCAAATGTTTCTCTCCTTTTTTTGTGTTCCTCCCTTCTTCCATCTGTATCTTCCTGAGAGATGCTTCCTGAGAGCATTTCTTTTATTATTCTACTCATATCTTGCTTTACCTGATTTAATATTTCAGTTTTGAGCTCATCTACAAGGTTCCAAAGATATCTCTTAATGTCCATTGAAGCCATGTCTGATGTTGTGTGTTTGCCGCCCTCAGTCTCCCTTGTTTTTCCCTCTCTTGGATCAGTGCCTTCAGGGTTCTGGCCTAGGGGCCTCCTCCTTCTAACTCTTTCTCCTGTCATGGCCCTGGCTTCCTCCACACAGGTTACAGTGCAGGTCCCAGCCCCTTTCCCTGTTGGCCACGTTTCCTCCGAAGCATGCTGGCAAGGGACCTCCGCCCTCTCCTGCCTGCTTCTTGTCACTGAGGTATAAGCAGCGGCTGTCTATGCCTGCCCCTCCCCACTGGGCCAGCCAAACTTCATGGGCCTTCACCCAGTTATTGCTTGCTAGGTGCAGGGAATCGATTTGGGACGGCTCATTGGGTCCTGGCCAGGGGCTTGGCCCAGTCCAAGCAAATCCCAGGAATCTGCTCTGGGAAGGGAGGAACCAGCTGAAGTCACTGTCGCTCCCAGTTCAGGCTCCTTCTGCCTGATTCCAACATGTCGCCCATTTGGTCTCACCCTTCCCGTGGGGGGTGGCGTGTCTCATTCCCAGCACTGACTATGGATTAATGAAGGTCCCTTTGCTGGCTCCACTCTCTGTTGGGCTCACCAACCCCCGACTTCAGTGCTGCTGTGCTTCCTGTGAGTGGTGGCAGGAATGAGTCTGGGCATTTCAAACTCTGAACGGCTGGCACAGATTCAGGCCATTGCAAACTTAGCAGGTCGCTGTGAATGAAAACGCTGTGTCCCATAATTTTTAGCTGTTTCAGTTGTAGTCCCAAAGTATTTGACAAGCTTTTTTATGTTTTAATTTCTTCCTGTGTCAAGAGGATCCATCTCCCTCTGTCTGGGTCTCTCCAGGGTGTTTTATTCTGGCAAATGAGTTGTTTCACCCCAGAGGCTTTTTATTTTGTTGCTCACTGATCGGCCATCTTGACTTCTCCAGAATCTCATTTTTAATCTCTAGAGTACATGGTATTAATCATAAGCACTTTGGATTAGCATGTCAGAGTGGGATTCCTTACTTTTCCATTTCTCCCACACATCTTCCATTACTCTTTCTTGCATAAAAGGACTGTATCTCATCCCTAGGGTAAGAGTCTGGGAACTGCACTGGACTTCCAAATACTTTAATTTTAAAAATACATTGTTCAGGCAACCTGCGTGGGACCCCTTCTCTCTCTCTCTCTCTCTCTCAGACAGAAGCTTTCTTTCTCTCAATAAATATATTCTGCTCTTCAAAAAAAAAATACATTGTTTGCACTAAACTAGAGGCTTCAAACTAGTGTTCAGGCTGCTACATAGTTCAGACTATACATTGTTTTGAAAACTAGAAACTGTCTTATAAAAATCTAGATGTCTTCCATGGGGACAGTCATCTTACTGTTTGCTGTCTTCCTGTACTTACTGTGGGTTTCCTTTTTGTATCCTTGCTTATCTAGACCTTTAGGCATTTATGACCCTGGTAAAGTGATGTTTTCCCAGTTGATCATCTTCATAGAACTTTGAATGGTTTTCTGAAAAAAACCCTGATGGTTTGTGTTAGTGTTTTTTATTTAGGTTTTCTCACTATCCTTTGTCTCAGTCCATAAATATTTTAAGCCTCTATATTGAGATTGGAAGGTAAAGAATTTTTTTATTATCTGCTATCAGAGTTAATCATAAATACAATTCAGTTATGTCTTCACAGCACTGCAGTGGGTGTTCCTAGTTCCTAATAAAGAAATAGAGAAACATAACAATTTCTAGAAGAATTGCCCCAAGATCTACAACCCAGAGTGGACTCAGATCTGCCTGATTCCAAGGTCCATGTTTTTACACTTCATCATATCAATTTCACTTCAACCTATATTATCCTCTATACGAATAAACAAGTCTCTTGAGTTCTTACTTGCAATCTGCCTTACATCTTTCTGTTCATCCTTTGCCACCAAACTTTATTCATTTGTTTTCATAGAACTCCCTTAACTCTGTCTTTTGTTTCGACACAATGTCACCTGACCTCCTGTAATTCACTTATGCATCAGTATTGTCTTAGTGCATGGTGAGCAGCAGATACCTGGACCAAGAGAAGCTCCACAGCCTGGCTGATTGAGACAGACAAGAGTAGGTGAGTGCAGTGTGCCGAGGGCCTAGCGGTTAGATCCAGTGCTTCATTAGTCCTTATTTGAGCTTTCTTGCCCCATTCTCCTCAAAAGACAAGTACTTCTCTTAACAAAATTTTCTTTTATTTTGATAGCATTCCTCACTCCTGATTTTTGATTTTACTTTCATAAAATTTCTTTTGCTTCTTTCTTCCATGTCCTCATTTTAAATCTTTCCTGTTGCATAGTGGATATCTTTGCTTAGATATTGTAGGGTTTCAGCAAAGCCTGCTGCTTTCCTCAAGAAAATAGCATTTAACTAGTTACTCATATTAATATTTTGGAAGCATTGTGTTTCTCTCATTAAAAAAATGTGGTAAGTGTTGAAAAAAAAAGCATCAAATAAGTGCACAAAAAGCATCATAGCCTGATAAAGTTGTCAGCCACTCTGCTTAACTATAGCAATATGTCCTTTTCCTCTTGTCTCTGTTGTGCCTTCGAGGTAACTGTAGTGTGTGTGTGTGTGTGTGTGTGCATGTGTTTTAGTTTTAGTTTCCATGCTATTATTTATTCAGTCTCGGTTTGATAGGCTGGCTCCTAAAGGTGTTCACCATCTCTTCTCTCTTCCTGTAGCTACAGTGCATAGCCTAAGAGGTGAGTTGGTGAATATTGGATGAGTGAATGAGTCATGCAGAAAATCCTGGCTTATTCCCAGTCCAGGACAGTATTACCTTTCATTCAGTAGGTATTATGTCTGCTGTTTATTTCTCAGTAGCTTCTCTCATTTTTAAGTTATAATGATGTAAAAATTATGTCTGTTTTTAAAATTCAGATTTTTCTTAACCCAGTATATGTGCTGAATTTTGTTTTTCCAAATTCTAACACCCCATGTCTTTGGTGTGACTATAAATGGATAAATGTCTTTAATGAGGTTATTAAATTAAAATGAAGGCATTAAATGGAGGTTAATCCAATATAACTGGTGTCATTGAGATTAGCACACAGATATATACAGTGGGAAGAGCATTTGAGAATAGGGGAAAAGCCAATGAGAGAGGCCTCAGGAGGAACTGATCTTGTTGGCACCCTGATTTTGGGCTTCTTGACTGCAGAACTGTGAGAAAATATATTTGTGTCGTTTAAACCGTCTAATTTATAGTATTTTGTTATGTATCTTTAGCAGACTTAACACAGGTGATGTGTTTAAAGTCACTAGGGGTTTTAACTCCTGCACCTGGGCACTTTATCCTTGGGAAAAGGGTGGACCTAGCGATCTAACAGATCCTTTCCTCCTTTCTTATATTTCTTTCACATGTTTGAAATTTGTTCTGAGAAAATAGGACCATTCTTATCTTTTTATATTAGAAAACATACATGATGACTACTCAAAGAGTGACTCCCCCATCCATATCTTTTAAAATAATTCATCTTCATTTGTTGCATTGATTTAAACAGATAATGAGTTGAATATTTTTCATGCTGTCATTTTGATAGCTAGAGTATAGTACGTTCCCATGGCTATGGAAAACTAGTGCCAACTGCAGCTTCAAACTTACTGAGAAGGTATTTACTGCAGTGAATTTGTGTGTTATTTTACAGCACCTTTCTGGAGGTTCCGATTGTAGAAAAAAATACACTGAATCACTGAATTTGGTTTATTCACATTTTCCTCATCCTGTTTCACATTGTCATGTTTTCAACCTTAAACTGTTTTTCTCCTCCATCCTTAATCCCCAACCCCTAGCTAGTCTTATATCCAGCTCCTCTGTAGTGGTTGTTGTTGCACTAGCAGAATTAAATTTGTTGAGTGTGTTAGAGACTTTGTTGAAAAAGAACATTTGAATTTTACTTATCAGTTCAGATCTTTTTAATCATCCCAGATTATATAACAATCTCAGACTGATCAGAGACCTTGAGAAAGTTCATCTAATTGCCCTCCTGTATTGTTAGGTGGATGTGAGTCCATTTTAGAATCCAGAAAGAGAACCTACAATCCTTTGCTACAATCAGCAATTTAATTTCAAGATTTCCTCTTTACTCTTTATACTACAATTTTGAACTTAGCTTGTTCTGTTTTGTAGAGGTAAGCAAGCAGAGCTAGTTACCATCTTTAAGAGCTCAGTCAGAGACATTATTAAATTGCCTTTACCTTCTGTTTTCTAAGTTGAGTTTCTTCATCCACATGGGACTTGTGTAAAATATTTAATTATATATAAGACTTATCATAAAAGTTGTCCATGTTTTTTTGCAAATGTCTTTCATAGTGAACCCAGCAGTGGTTGAGCATTAGTCATGCAAGGCAATAGTTTCTGTACTCTATTCTGTAAATATAAATCTTTATTATCATAGTAGCCTGGTTAGTTTTCATTTGTTTTGCTAGTCAGAATGCACAGCAATTAAGCAAAAGAAAATTACAATTTTCCCCATGACCAAAGGTAGTTAAAACAGATAAGTAGTAAAAAATCTTTTGACCCCTTTTGATATCTTAGTATGTACTTGTAGTTTTAGCATAACCTCTAATAGTTTGTTAGAAGTCATTTAATTTTTTCTCTATTTTCTATTTATTTCTGAAACTTAAGGAAGGAGGAGATCAAGGTTAAATGATCTCTAAGCTGTCTTTCAGCCCAGAAGTTATATATGCTACTACTAATAATGATAATTAATAAATTATGACTGTTAGCGAGGTGTGTTTGACCCTAGTAAGATTAATTTGTTTGAAATACATTATTCATTACCTCCTATGTTCCAGAGGCTGACTAAAACAGTGATAAGTCAGACATCTTTCAGACTTTCCATCTTATTTTATTAGGGGAAAAGACAGAAAAATAAAAGTAGCTGAATATACTGGGGCTGTTGTAGAGATTACTTTAAGGCATGTCAGGGCACAATGACCAGTTTGGCTGCAGGATCCCTGGGGAATGGCCTGTGGCAACAGGGGCTGATTGTGAGGCTGAGGTACAGTTTTGTGATGTGAAGGCCCTGGGTTCAATCCCCAGCACCACACAAAATAAATAAGTAAATAAATAAAAGAAGAGTGGGAAGGAGGGAGGGACCAACAAGGAAGGCCTGAGCAGTGCAGCTGCAGCACAGTGATGAGGCAGCAGCTTGGCTGCCATGGCTGAGCTTGTGGGTGAGGAAGTAGAAAGAGTGACTCTTCGTTTTCCCAAGGAACTAGAATATAAACAGAAAATAATGGAAGAGGAAACATTATAGGAATTGGCTTTTTAAATATGAGAGTAAAGAGCCAGGGTAAATGGTTATGGGGAAAGAGCATTAGAGAGGAAATGTTGGTTCTAGAAGAGATGAAGATGTAATGAAGAACAAACCTAGGAACAAGGGTAAGGAAACAGAGGGATAGGTGAACAGATAAACATGTGATAACAGCAAAATATTACAGTGCAAAATATTAGTTGTGACATCTTTAAAAAGTACAGTTTCTTCTATTTTTCTGAATGTTTCAAAATTTTACAATATTGAAATTATTTTGTAATATTTGGGGGAAGAAGAACATAGATTGGGAGTTTGGCCTTGAACTTGTTTACTCCTTGTTATGACAGGAAATTACTCAAGGTCCTTGTTGACACGTGTAATCCATATGCCTCACTGCCTGGCTTTTACCATCAGTGCTACATGCATGACTGATTGGGCATCTTTTTTATTAACTTCATTAGTAAAAAGACCAATAAAAGTGCTTAGATCCATTTGTACCACTAGTGGTACGAGCCACCCAATGGGATAATCACACATATACCACTGGTGGTTCAAGCTGGCGAAACAGGTTGAAGTCTTTCTTCTGTGGTAAAAGAGTTACATATCTCCTGCTGAGACCAATAATCAGAACAAAAGCATTGAGAGTGAGAAATAAAGTAATCAGTGTGGCAAGGCAGAGGGGGCTGAGTAGAACTGAGCTAACGAAGAAATGGTGATGCTGAGGTTCCAGTCAAGTTGTCTTTTTCTGCAGTTTTCCCTTGTCATCAGTAAACGGTAGGGTAGCAGGAACATTGATGGGCTGTAAAGTTTAAGAAAGGGAGAGTAGGGTGAGTAGGTGGAATGAATGATTCCCTCCACTCCTTACCAACAGTCTTATCTTCTGCATGGAGGATTCTTTCTGCTCTCTCATTTTCTTTCTATTTGAATTACATGAGCTAAAAACCATGTTATAAGTTTTATTACTGTCATTATTTATCTGCTATTTTATTGTCTTCCTTAGGTAAAAGAAGAACGTCCAGAAAAGATACCCGATTTAAAATTATTAGTGGAGGAGAAATTTTTGGCTTTACAGAGTAAGAATTCTGATGCAGACTTTCAAAAGAATGAAAAATTTGTACAGTTTAAACAACAGCTGAAGGAACTGCAGAAACAATGTAAGTCAGCGTGCTTCGCTTTGATTTGGCTTTTTGAAATGAGAGAACTGACTTAATCTGAGAAAATTGATGCTATGGAGTTTGCTTATCTGCTTGGCTTGATCTTCAGTTGCTTTTTATTATTGTTGCAATCGCTTATTTTGTCTTAACTTTTTGGTTCCAGTTGCCTTCCATTTTTGAAAGCCAACAATTCCCACTAAGTGCTAAGAAAATTCTCTAGCAACTAAGGAAAGTTACACATTATGTCCTACTATTGGGGAGAGGACTTGGGAAAACAATATAAACCTAAAAACTATTTTATTAAATTAACAGTGGCTTTTTTAGGTTTTAAAGATTTTGCTGTGCCAGCTTTTAAAAATAACTATTACTTTGATTCTAGTTTTAGTGCTTTGAAGGAGTAGTATTAGTGGTTTTCTTAGCTAAATTTTTTTCTTATTTGTTTTCTCAAATAGAGATAAAATCCCTTTGATGGTTTATTTTTGTGATAGTATAAATTCTATGTAATTATTAAATTTGTTTCCTTCTTAATAAACTATTACATTTAGATTTTTTAATGAACATAATGAGAGTAAGGAAAATAATTCAGTGTAAAAAAAAAAAGTTTGTAGGCAAAATTTGCCAGAAGTAGTGCATCTTTTCTGCACAGTAAATATATCCTTTCTTTCCCCCATGATCCTTATAGCAATGTTATATAAATTGATTTTATAAATTGATTATATATTTAATTGTAGTCTTTCTTTCATGATAGGAGTTCTTTTACTCCTCAAAGAATTGAATAGTGAAGCAAATAACTTTTTTATGCTTATTTTCCCCATCACCTTCGTTTACATACATATGGAACAAGAATGTATGATATGAAACAATTCATTTCATGTCCTTAATTCATGCTTAGAGATTCATATTTTGAAATAGGCTTTCTTTTAAATATAAGCATTTTTTTAAAAAAATTGATGCTGAGATCTCAAAAAGTGACTGAGGAAGCTGCTTTACTTTTCTCTGTTTTACAAACAACTTGTTTCACAATTTGCAGTGTTATGCAATCATTGAGACTTTTGCTTTTACTATAGATTTCAAGAGTAAGCATTTTGCCTGTGTTTAAGTTCTGTTTTTGTTCTTTATTGAATATTATGGCTACCAAGATCTTTCTAATGTAATTGACATCATTCCTTCAAATGGCTAGTAATCCACAGAACAAATAATAATTTGCTAGTGGCTCTCTGATCTTTGCTAGTGAATTTCAGTTTTGATGTTGGTCAAAATGGCCAAATATGTTTTATTTTACTACCTGGAGTCAGTATTCACATTGTGACAGACTTAGCATCCAATTGTAATTCCTGTTTTTTAAGATAGTTTTAATCAGATTGAAAAATAAATATCCAAAAATATAAAAACATAAATTTCTTCTGTTATTATTGTTCTTAGTTATTATTCCCTAAGAGGAATTATAAAGATTTTTAGGAAACATTTTCCTGAGAAAATGTTTTCTAATTAAAAACACAATTCAACAAAATAATAAATGTTGGGATCACGATTATTATTATTTTTTTTTTTTGGTACTGGGGATTGAACTCACGACCTTGTGCTTGCCAGGCAGGCACTTAAACCACTGAGCTAAATCCCTGGCCCCGATTATTGGTTTTTTAATTTTTTCTAGAATGGGAAAACTCCATCTTACTAGGGGAAAAGACAAAAATAAAAGTAACTGAATATTACTGGAGCTGTTATAGAGATTACTTACATTGGGAGTAGGAAGGAGGAGGAGAGAAGATAGAAAGGTATAAAGAGAGAAAAAGATTTCTCACATTGTTTGAATAGTTAAATCTAATGACAAAAGTAAATTTATATTGAAAGAAATGCTTCCTTATGTAAAGTTTCCCCACATATTTTAACACTGGAATTAAAAGAACTTTCCCTTTAATTTCCCCTAAAATATTCTTTTTAAAAAATCTTAAATTTTAAAAAAAGGAAAAGGGAAAATTCTTAAATTTTCAATGACAGAAGACATAAAATATTAATACTCTTGTAAAATGCTCTTGTAAGATGTACATACCTTACATGCAAAATGAAATTCTCCATGCAGTGTTATGAGTCCTGTCAGCTAACTTACATCATTTCCAGTAGAGTTGATTTCTTAGACCTAACTGTGCTGCAAGGGTCCCAATTAGGATTGGACTCCTGCAGTGTTTATGGATCCGGGTCATAGGTATACTGTGGTGAGCTAATAAGGAAGGTAATGAATCTGTTTTGAGATGTGTTCTGGAGAGGAGTTCCAATAATAATTTTTTGTTTTTAGAAATTGAAAAATATAAGCCTGGGGGAGATAATTACTTCTAGTTGCCTATTTTGGCAAAGTAAAGGCTGAAGTATTTCTGACAGTTATTTCATGAAAATACCATGAGATTCTCACCAACCTTATTATGGGAAAAGATAAGTACATGGGATGAAATTTTATAAACCAGGATGGGACTGAAGAAACGGCAGGAAGCTCTCCAGGGGGGAGGCCAAGGTGCTACGTCTAGTGGGCAGCCTTGGGCATTCAGTTGTGAGCTTGCCTGCCATAGCTCAGCAGCTTGTTTTCAGACTTTTTGGCCCCATACTCATTTTTTCTTTTTTCTTTCTTAGCAGTACTGAAGATTGAACCACTAATTTGAATCCTCACCCTTTTTATTTGGAGAAAAAGTCTAATTAAATTGCCCAGATAGGACTTGAACTTTTGATCCCCCTGCCTCAGTCTCCTGAGTTTCTGGGATTACAAGCTGTGCCACCCCACTCAGCCTCTTGTTATATTCTTAAAATTTATTGAGCATCCATAGAGAGCTTTTATTTATGTGGGTTATATCTATTGGTATTTATTATATTAAAAATTAAAGCTGAGGATTTTCGCAGAGGGATGAGACAGGGTCTTGCTCTGTAGTTTAGGCTGGTCTTGAAATCAGTATGTAGCCTAAGCTGCCCTGGAACTTGTGGCAGTCTTCCTGTCTCAGCCTCCCAAGTGCTGGTATTGCAAGCATGCACCACTGAGGAATTTTTTAAAAATACTTATTGATTAAAAATACTTAGTGATTGCATATTAAATAGATCTGATGTGAAATATAACTACATTTAACAGACAGTTACTAAGAAGAGTGGATGGTTTTATACCTTCATAGATCTCTTCAATTTCTGGCTTAGAAGGCAGCTAGATCCCTAATGCTAATTTCTTCTGCATTTGGCCTGTTGTAATATATTGTTTTGACTAAAATAGACCAAAAAGATGTGGTCTTACACCTTGGTTGTTAGAGGACTTTTCACAGCAGTAGAAATGAGCCTTTGCCCTAAGCTCTGTCCCCAGCCCTTCATTTTTTATTTTGAGACAGAATCTTGCTATGTTACCCAGGCTGGGCTCAAATTTATGATCTTCCTGCCTCAGCCTCTCAAAGTGCTAAGATTACAGGTTGTGTTACTATGCGTGGCTGGGAATAATTTTTATAATTTTAAATTGTTGGTGAAAAAATGAAAAAAGATTATATTTAGTGACAGAAAAATTGTATAAAAATCTGATTTTAGTCATTTTAGCACTCTGGAGGCAGGGGCAAGGAGATCACCAGAAGTTCAAGGCCAGCCTGGGTTGCATACAAGTTCAAGGCCAGCCTGGGGGAAAAAAAAAAGATAAAAATAGCCAGGGGTTAAGCTCAGCGGCATAAAAATAGCTGGGGGTTAAGCTCAGCGGTATAAGTGTCTGCTTGGTAAACGGGAGGTCGTGAGTTCAATCCCTGGCACCAAAAAAAAAAAAAAAAAAAAGTAAAAACTAGTCAGGTTTCAGTCATTTGCTTTATCAACTAAGTTAATTCATGGGTTTTAAGTATCTTTGAGGGACTAGTAGAAAAGAAGCATAAACAAACCTAGAGAATATATGAGTAATCTTGGGCAATTTTGTCCTGGAGTTGCAGTCTTATTCTTAAAAGTATAATTTTCCCTGCTCCTTACCTTATTTTTTCTGTCCTACCCCAGTGGCAGAGTGGAGTAGTTACATCATCAACCATTGGCCTAACAGAGCTTGTAATATGTACTATCCAACTCTTAACAGCAAAACTTTACTGATCTCAGATCTAAACATTGAGAAATAAGAATAGTTTCTTGAATTTCTTTTAATTTTAGATTTGTTTTTCCTAAATGCCATCCATTTGTCTCACGTATTTCAGAATACATTGAGCTTCTGTAGTGTGAGCATTGCTGCAGTCGATGCTCTGAAATGAATAAAATGCAAGAATCCTGTACTTAGCGAAGACTGTATACAGACATGAACTAATGTGAGAGCCATTAATAACAAATACCAACTCAAATGCCAGATTTCATCCACTGGGCTCATTTTGCCCGTCACCAACAGGGACTGTGGAGCAGTGGGTTCACAGAACAATTCTGAGGCTGGCTGCAGCCCTGCAGGAAGAAATTATGGAGGAGCAATACAGGGATCTCGTGTGTACCGTCCCTGGAATATAAACCTAACATGTATCCTGTGCTCATGTAAAGATATTATTTACTAACGGTAACATATATTAGTTGCACCTAATAGTTTTTAGTGCTTATGTCTTATGGTTATTACCACATGTTAGATCGACTTCTCTAAATAAATCATTATATCCATTCAATACCAGTGGTCTACATATTAGAGAAAATTATGTCAGCCTCTGTTTGTTTCGCAGTTGTTACCCAAAGTAGGGCAGCAGCTTGGCTGTTTGCTGTTGGCCTTTTCTGACTAAGTGATCTTGGGAGGTGGCTGTCACTAGATTGTGATGCCTGTTGTTAACATGGGCCGGGGGTTTAGCTCCTCTGCGTAAGTGCCTGCTTGGCAAACGTGAGGTCTTGTGTTCGATCCCTGGTACCAAAACAAAACAAAACAAAACAAAACAAAGGGTTCCAGGTTCTCTTCGGTCCTGTTGCTGAGGAAGGGAGATCATGTCTTGGTGTAAATAACCTGAGCCCTTCGCCCTTCCCCCTTCTGATAACACCTTGTGGCTTATCTTTCACTTCATAGTGAAGTAAAGCCATGGCTAGTTATTTATTTGTATTTCTATCTGTTTAAATGTCTATGTATGTTTCTTTTTATCGGATACTAGTTATTTACTTTTGCAGTACTGAGTCTTGAACCCAGCTTCTTTACCCTGTAATTGCCTTATCAGACTTTCTTTTCAGATACTAAGGCCTCACCAAGTCACTGACTGGGCTAGTTTAGGCTTCATCATGTGATCTTCTTCCCTCCGTCACCAGAAGGCTGCTGGAATTACAGTCAAGCACTATCTGCCTGAATTCAGAAATAGCAAAAATAAACCTAGAAAAGGTTTCTGTGGTTTTGGCATTAGTGACATTTTCAGTTTGAAGACCACAGATGTGCATTGACACTTTGCATGTGACAAAGAAGCCATATTTTCTGAAGATTCAGAGCTTTGCATTTTCACTTAGAAAACTGTGAAATGTTAAGATGATTTTTCTTTCCTGGTTTGATTATATCATCATTTTCATTTAAATGGGGAGTATTCCTGAAGCTTACACAATGATTTTCCTTAAGGATTAGAAATGTTGGTGTCAAATGGTAACCCAGAGGCAAGGTCCATAATTGTTGTAGCTTTTAGATGGCTACAAATAGTAAATTAGTCATACTTAGCTATTGAACTTAGTTCCAAAGTGTAGTGTTTGGTATTGTAACATAGAGTGAGGAGGAACAGTATGTGGTGACTTCAGGACAGTAGTCTTTTAAACCGTAGAAGTATCCTGATGATAATGATGGATGTGTACATGCATCACTTTGAAACATGCCTTGGGATCGCTTGTGATCATTCCTGTTCTCCCATTCCCAAGAGCCTGTGTGCTTTGTGTCTGAGGTGGAGGGAATGCATTTTCTCCACATGAGAAATCTATGACCATTCAGGATGTAGTTTTTTTTTTGTTTGTCTGTCTGTTTATTCCATCAGGATAACCATGTTGGGTTTCAGATGTGCTGTCACTTGTCAATGGTTGAGTCATCCATCATACGCCATTACCATTGCGTGGATTAACACAGATTGTTCATGTCCCCATCTGCCGATGGCAATTTGTATTCTTTCCAGTTTTGACTCTGCAAAATAACACTGCTGTGATCATTCTTGTTCTACTGTATATATGGATATAGACTCAGTTTCCCTGGGGAAAATAGGTAGCAGTTAAATTTCTGGATCACATGGTTGGTATATGCTTAACTTATAAATTGTTGAACTATCTTTTGAAGTGTTCCTTTATAGAGGAGTTTAAGATTTCTTCTTTTTACATTGAGGATTATTAAACTTTCCAGGTGATGCCCTCAGTGACCTACCTACCTTTTCTAGCCAGGCCCCTCTGTCACAAGCTGCCTGTAAGACATGAGGCCCTTGGGGGACCTCCCAGATTGAAACCATGAGATTCCATCCCTGGCCCCCAGGACTCATTGCACATTTTACAGAATACATTCAGTAAAATACATTCTGCCTCATCAGTTTTGACAAAGTCAAGCTTTGCAACATTGCTAAAAAGTCCATGTCTCATGTACCTTTTGACTCTTAATCCAGACTTATAATTGTGGGCCTATTCCAGAAGTTTTAGTCTTTGTTGGCAGGCTACCACTTTGAAACAGCATGGCAGATGGTCCTGTGGTGAGGAAAGGGTGCTCACTTGATGGTGTCTGAGAAACAGAGACAGAAACAAGTAGCAGGGAAGGGAGACATGCCCTTTTGGGCCATGCCCCCAGTGACCTGCCTCTTCTGGACAGGCCCTGTCTCCCACCAGCCCTTTCTGTGAGCCCTTGAGGTTCTCTGGGGACATCATTGTGAAAAAAGACCTAAGAGGTTGTTGAGCAGATCTTAAAAGAAGTACTTCACAGAATCAGGCTTTCCTTGCTTATGACTAGGCTTTCTGTCTAATACTACCTTAAGAGTTGCAGAGCATTTGGGGATAAAATTGGTATTATATCAAACATAGTGAGCACAGTCTTCAGGAAAGATGACTAGAGGAACCAGCTGTTTATCATTCTGTCCAGACTGAGAAGTTTGGGCCAAGGTGCTGTCTTGGCCCTAATATGAGTCAGTGGGCGACTGGCAATATATTTTAGTCATAGAGTGTATGCTTAGCATGCACAAGCCCCTGAGCTAAATCCCCAGCACCACTGCCACCAAAACCAAAACAAAACAAAAATTAAGAAGATGGTATATGGATGCCAGTTTGCAGAAAGGGCAATATTAGGGCCTCAACCTAACCCTGGGTCTGAGCTGAACAGGCATTTTTCCATATTATAGCCTGAGCCAGGTAATTCAAGCTTTAACTAGTTATGTTAAGTATATACTTCCCCATCAGACAGATTAAATTACACCCATATGCGCAGGGGAGTGGATATACTTAAAAAGTGAAAAAGCATGATACCTTAAGAATTAACTAAGTGCTAAATGTGTGGAACTTGACCTGGTATCAGTACTAAGTACCCATTCTTCCTTTAAACTTCAGGGAGTTGCACCTTGGATCTATGCTTCTGGTAACACCTGCTGCTTAACCAGATGACTTGACATAAAAGAGCATGTATATCTATGACTCTCTCAAATCTAACACTACTCTTCCAAAAATTGAGATGAGCTTTGCCTTCCTCTCGTGTTCGGTCTGATCATGTGTATGGTTTTGGTGTTCTCTGATTGTGCTCTTTTATGTTTTACCATGATTCATGTATTTTGTAACTCACAGGATTGGTGTATGCTTCTGGTACTGGTGATCGGTAGACAGCGCATCCTTAAATGGATTGGTGTTGTGTCAGTCAGAGACAGTGAGCTCCAAGTGGTGGTTGCTCAGGGTACAAACTGTGTGGGGCTCCCCAAAGGATCAACAAACCTTGCTGGCAGCTGGAGACTTCTACTTCTCTAGAGGGACTCCTATACAGTTGTCTGCATTCAGCTATAGGCAGTTTCAGTGATGTCAAAGAGTCACCATGTTGCAGGGAGCAGTTTGTTAGATGGGAAGCACCCTGAGAAAGCAGGAGGTTGGTGGTCTGTCCCGTTTAGTTGTGTAGGAAAACAGAGGTTGCTTTTATTCCCATTCCAAGCTTGAGCTCCAGGAAAATTGTTTTTCTTACAGTCTTAAAGTTGTTCTTTGGAAGTAATAATTCACAAGCAACCCTAAGGAACAGGTGCCAGTGACCAAGAGGTAACCTTACTTCATTACACAGTGAATCCCCCACTTAAAAATGAATTCACTCTGGGAGCACGTTTGTAAATTGGATTTGTTCATGTCCGACAAAATGAGTCTTACACAGTATACCTGCGAAAGTTTGCAACTTAATATTTGTAAGCCAAGGACTTTCTGTAATACCAAAGTCTCCACCCAGTGAAGAGCTGAAGTCGTGTTTCCGTCACGTGCTAAGTGTGAAGGAGCATGTCATTAGACTATACCTGAGTAGGATTCTCCCTACTCGCTAACCCTTCTCACTGTGCAAGTTCTCCTCAAACTGAAACTTACCCTGCCTCTGGACAGTCACAGCTTTGTAGTAATGCCCAGTGGTCTTCTTGTTTGTGGCAAATACATTTCGTTCTATTTGACTCCTATGCTTGGTGTACTTTGCTGATTCGCTCCCAATGGAAGGAGGGACCCCTTGCATTCAGTGACATCACTAGGGTCCCTAAGGATACACTTCCATTTACTAGGGCTGTGTGAGGGTAGCAGAGACAGGAAGTCAGGTGCCTATGCTGGTCTTGGCAGAGACTGTGACTGAACCTGGGCATAGATCCTGCCATAGTGAAGTCTTCGCCAAGGCTTCCCAGAGCCTGGGAAGAGCTTCTGTGGTTCCCAGTGCTTGGAAGCTGTGAGAAAACAAAGGTTTGTGGTTGTATCTTCTGTGTTTGGGGTCCAGTTTTCACACAGCTAGGGGTCAGTGATGCAGTCCTGAAATCCTGCCCCTGTCCTTGTCCCTCCCTCCCCTCTTCTCTCAAGTTGTTTCTTGCCACACTGGTCACAATTCCAGCCTCTTCCTCGACTGAACACATTTGTGACTTTGAATTCCCAGTTGAGGTTTCTCTCTGCTGCACCATTCGCATTTGCCATCAACTCCATGCATCATTGTCACCTCAGGGAGGCCTTTTCAAATGCTTCCATGTTGTGACCTCCGCCCTTCCTTATGGCACCTGCTTTATTGTATTTCAACATGGGGCCTCCTTTTCTACTACATTCTTTTGTGATTTGACTTTCTCCTCTTCCAAGATGGCTATAGTTAAATTTAGTAAAAAAAGATTTAGTTATCAAGGGACAAATGAGTCAGCAGCAAATTTAAGCAACGTGAACTCTGGGTGTTTCTCCCACTGTGACTTCCTTTATGAGTCTGATGCGATCCATGCTCAGAGACGAGCCAGAATCTAGAATAGGAAGACCAAATCATAAGTGTCCTGAAGCTCATGAATATTATACTTCATAAGATAATTAGCTCATCAAATGGCTATTCCTAAAGTTGGGTTGATTTAATTTTTGTAATTATTAGATATAATAGTATTGTCAGGCAGTTATTATATAGTGGTAGTACTTTATTTTTTAAAGATGTGTATGTTTAAAGATGAGTTTTTTGGGAAGGATTTTAATCCAATTTTGGCACTTTAGTATATGGTATATTATGCAGAATAAGTAGACATATTTAATTATTAATCATGATATTCAAAAATCAAATAAAATTTATCAGGATGATAATTATGACAGCTTTAAAAAGGAGCTGTAATTGAATATTATTATATGTGTATGCCAGCAGTTATATAGTGGAAAAAACTAGCTCATGCATATGGAAATTTAAAGCCACTGATAAGGAAATGCATTGCTTGTGAACATTAGAAATCAAGCTAAATGGTATAATTTTGCACATTGAAATAATAATACTAATGACATGCTACTTTTAACTTTTTTAGTGGGGAGGAGTTGAGACAGGGTCTCCCTACATAGTTCAAGCGGCCTTGAACTCACTTTGTAACCCAGGCTGATCTCGAACTCATAGGGATCTTCCTGCCTCAGCATCCATGTGCTGGGATTATAGATGTGTTCTACCATGCCCAGTCTGCTACTTTAATTTTATTTTGGGATTTTGGGGGTATTAATGTGGTACAATAAAGATGTGTGATATTGGCAGGAAAAGAAAAACTTGATTTAAATATGAATGAATGAACTGTATCCCCTCTCACAACTCAGATTCTGTCTCCAGATTTCATGTCCTCTCATCTTGAAGGCTCTCTTCTGTGTGATAATAGAGGTGGTAACATGTCTATCATTAACACACACTCCCTCTCTTTTCTACCTAGTATATTTTCTTTAGACTTATACGTCTAGGACTCCCTAAAGAGAAATGTTCTGAAATAACAGAGCAAAATTTGTTCAGTATCCTTTACAATGTGATTAATATATTAACCATAATATGACAGTGGAAGGACAGTTAAGAGAAATATCTTACATCAATAATGTGGAATAATTTGCATTTAAAAATAATGTAGGCTAGTTTTAATAACCTGAGAAAATAAATACATACAATGGAACCTTGGTTCACAAACTTAATTCTTTCCCAATTCTGGTTGCAAACCAAATTGAATGAGAACTAAATCAGATTTCCCTATAGGTCAACATTGAACCTGTTGATTTGGTTCTTGTACAGTTCAGTTTGTGGCCAGAATTGTGGAAAGAATTAAGTTCATAAACCAAGATACCACTGCTATTAAGAGTTTTAAAAGCAGGATAGAAAGTTGAATGTTTAGTATGAATGGGGCTAGGTTAAATTTGCCATCATGTAAAGTAGATTTCATCAAAATTAAACTTTCAGCTTTTCAGAAGACAAAGAAACTATTAAGTAAATGAATAAGTAAACTACAGACTGGGACAAAATAGTTGCAAAACATTTATCTGGTAAATGATATAGTTTATCCAGACTGTAAAAAGAACTACAATTACTAATAAAAAGATAAGCCTTCCAATGTAAAAATTAGGAAGGATTTTAGTAGTCACATCATAAAAGGTGATACACAAATTACTAAATTCCTATGAAAAAAATATTTTGCTGGGTTTCGTAATGCACATCTGTAATCCTAGCACTCTAGAGGCTGAGTCAGGAGAATAGCCAAGAGTTTTAGTCTAGCCTTGGCTATGTAGTGAGTTTAAGACTCTGTCTCAAAAAAACAAAAAGAAAAGGTAAAGATATTTTTAAAAAAACTCATTCATAAGCATGACATAATGATACTTGCCTGTGATCCCATAAACTGAGGGAGGAGGACATGATAAGGTCAAGGCCTCCTTGGGCTACATAGTGATACCTTGTCTCAAAAACCAACATCAGAACAAAACAAATCATATTTATAAATGAACACTGCTAAGTGGTAGCATTATGCTTCTTCCCCAATCCTGTCTCTACCCAGTATTTTTTAAAAATTGCATATTTGTGCTTTTTTAGCTTTCTGTGAATCTGCATAATTTTATAATCAGGAAAGCAAAATCTCTAAATTCATTCAGAAAGAGCTACTAGTAGAAAAAGCTACTTAGCAGCCTTTTATTATTTCATTTCTATGATGATAGCCATCCTTTCTGGAGTAAGATAGAATCTCAGTGTTTCAATTTGCATTGCTGTAATGGCTAGAGATATTGAACATTTTTTAATGTATTTATTGGCCATTTGTAGGACTTTTGAGAAATGTCTGTTCATTTCAGTTGCCTATTTTTCCATTGGATCTTTTATTTGGGGGTAATCTAATTTATTTTAAGTTCCTTATATATTCAAGGTACTAGTCCTCTGTCTGAGGAATAACTGGCACATTTTTTCCCCATTCTTTAGGTTGTCTCTTCACTCTGTTGGTTGTTTCCTTTGCTGTGCAGAAGTTTTTATTTTCATATGATCCCATTTGTTGATTTTCTTGTCTATTTAGGTTCTGTTCTAAAGGTCCTTGCCTGTGTCTAGTTCAAGAGTTTTCCCTATTTTATCTTCCAGAAGATTGTTTTTTAACATTCAGGTCTTTGATTCATTTTGATTTTAATGCAGTATACAGGGTCTAATGAATTCAGTCTTCTGCTTGTGGTTAGCCAGTTTTACCAGCACCATGTATTGGCCCCTTTGTCAAAGATTGGAGAGCTGAGTATACCTGGGGTTGTTTCTGCATCCTCTCTATTCTGTTCCATTGATCCACATATCTGTTTTATGTCAGTATCATGCTATTTTTATCACTATAGCTCTGTAATGTTACTTGAAATCTGGGATTGTGATGCTTTCTGGTTTGCCGTTGTTACCCAAGACTGCTTTTGCTACTCTGGCTCTCTTCTGGTTACATATCAATTGTAGGATTCTTTTTTAGTTTTGTGGGGAATATTTTGATTGGGATTTGTGGTGGATTAAAACTAGTGGTCAACTTAAACACCAACTGAACTGAATAAGCATGGTGCTGAGTGTAGATGTCCCACCTGAGGAAAGTTGCCAGCATAAAAAGAAGACCTGGAGAGGAAGAGTAGCATTGTGGATTCTCCTAAGTGTTATTGTTGTTTGGAACTGTTGATTTTCCTGCAGGCTCTGAAGGGGAAGATGTATGCTGTTCAGTCTCCAGGAGAAGCTTATTGTGCTGGCTTCCTGCTATGAACTCAGTTGTTCTCATTGTTGGAGGAGCTCAGGACCTCATTGTTGCTGAGGATGACTGTGGTACTTTGTGGGTTAGCTCTGGTCCTTACTTTGAGTGTTTCTTTCTGGCTGTGGTGCAGACCTCTCAACCTGATCCTTCAGCCCTCAGACACAGACTTTCTAGCTTCCACCACTGACTGTTGGGTCTTCCCAGCGCAGATCCATAAAACAGACTTGCATGAATCATTGTTGTGGGCTCTAGGCCTCCAGTTGGACTCATGGGTAGCATTGTCATGGGGTCTAGGTCGTCAGCTGGACTCATGCAGGACATTGTTATGGGATTCTGACCCTCAGCTGGATTCCTTGGGTCTCAGTGTGTGGACAGATTTCCTGCACTTCTTGTATCTAACTCTTGGGTGACTATTATAAACAAATACTATAAATCATGTGTCCTGTATGTAATGTTTTCCTTGTAATCCCTGACTACAGTAGGATTGCATTAAGTCTATATATCAATTCTGGAAGTATGGCCATTTTAAAAGTACTGTTTCTGCCTATTCAGGAACAGGGAATATCTTTCCATTTTCTGATATCTTCTTCAATCTCCTTTTTCAGAGTATTGTAGTTTTCATTGTAGAAATCTTTCACTTCCTAAGTGAAATTAAATTAGGTTTCACTTCCTAAGTATTTAATTTGTCTTGATGCTATTGTATCATGTTTTCTTAATGTCTTTCTCATTATTCATGTAGAGGAACACTATTGACTTTTTCCCCCTTTTAAGACAGGATCTCACTGTGTAGTTCAGGGTGACCTTGAACTCATTGTAGCCCAGATTGGCCTCAAACTTGTGACCATTCTACCTCAGCCTCCCAAGTGCTGCCGGTCTACACTATTGATTTTTTTTTTTTTGTCTTGTTACATTGCTGAGTTTGGTTATTACCATAATTCTGGAAGTCTTTTAGTGGATGTTTTTGGATCTTCTTTGTAGAGGAAAATGTCATCTACAAATAGTGGTAATTTGACTTCTTCCTTTCTGTATATGCCATTTTTTTTTTCCTCTTGTCTGATTGCTCTGACTAATGTTTTAAGTACTCTAATGAATAGCACTGGTGATAGTGGTCATCCTTGTCTTGTTCCTGATTTTAAAGGGATAGCTTTCAGTTTTTCCCCATTTACTATAAATGTTGGCTGTGGGTTTGTAATAAATGGCGTTTATCAGATTGAGATAAGATCCTTCTTGCTTCTATTTCTGTGATCAACATTGTTGATTGTGTTGAACCATCCTTGCATTTGTGGGATAATACTTACTTAGTCATGACATAGGAACTTTTTAATGATATGTTGTATTGTTTCCCAGTATCTTATTTTGGACTTTTTGTATTGATGTTCATTAAAAAGATTGGCCTGTATTCTTTTTTGGTTGAATCTTTCTCTAGTTTTGGAAATAGGGTAATCTAATTTCAAGAATGATTTTGGTAATACTCCTTCCCCTTCAGTTTCATTAAAGAGTTTGAGGACTACTGGCATAAGATCATTCCTGAAGTTTTTGTAGAGTTCAGTGGGAAGCCATCAAGATCTGTGCTTGTCTGAGTTGATATGATTTTTATTACTGCTTTGATTTCATTGTCTGTATTGGATTATTCAGGGTTTGTAAGTCTTCTTTGTTCTGTTTTGGTAATTCATATGTATCTAGGAATCTATTCATTTCTTCTGAATTCTCTAGTTTATTGTAGTCCAAGTTTTTAGAGTCATTGCTAATAATATTCTGCATTTTGACAATGCCTATTTTGATTTTATCTTTTTCATTTCTAATTGTATTGATTTGGATCTTTACTTTTGTTAGTAAGATTGGCTAAGGATTTGTCTATTTTGTTTATTCTTTAAAAGAACCAGCTTTTTGATTCATCGGTTTTTTGTATTGGTTTTTATTCCTAGTTTCATTAATTTCTGCCCAGATCTTTATAATAACTTCGTTTTGTTTTGGTTTTTTGGAGTTTGTTATTGTTGCTTGTTTTTTGCTTGTACTGAGGGTTGAACTCATGACCTCATGCTTGCCGGACACTGTACTGCTGAGCTATATCTCTGGCCCACTAACCAACCTTCTTTGTACTGCTATGTTTTACTGGAATCATTGAGTCTAGGAACTAGTTTCATCCTTGATTTCATCTGTAACCCATCAGTTATTCAATTTCCATGCGTTTGCATAATTTGTGGTTTCTTTTGCCATTGGTTTCTAGTTTCATTGCTCTATGATCTGATAATATGCATTGTATAATTTTGACTCACATTTATTTAAGCATTCTTTATTAGTTAGTATGTGGCCTATTTGGAGAAAATTTTATTTGCTGCTGAAGAATATGTATTCTGTTATTGAATAGAATACTGTAGATACCTACTAAGCCAATTCTGGTGTTTCTTTGTTGAGGCGTTTTTCTGTTTTGTTTTGTTTCGTTGTACCATGAATTAAACTTGTGACTTTGTACTTTCCAGGAAGATGCTGTGCTGCTGAGCTGTATCCCCAGCCCTATTTGTTGAGTTTTTGACTAGTTGATTCATCTGTTTGTTGCAGTGAGGTATTGAGGGTCCTCACTATAATTGCATTGATGATTATTAGGTTATGTCCAGTAGTGTTCATTTTATGTAGTTGAGTGTGCAGGTATTTGATATGTATATATTTATAATTGTTTTCTCTTCCAGTTGGAAGTGTTTACTTAATCAATACATAGTGACCTTTGTCTCTTCTGATCATTCTTGGCTTGTAGTTCACTTTTTTTGAAAATAATATTGCTCTCCCTGCTTTTTTTAGGTTTCCTGTTGTATGACATACTGTTTTCCATTCAAGTTAAATGTGTTTCTTGTATACAGCATACTGTTGGATTTCTTGATCCATTTTGTCAATCTGTATCTTTTAGCTGGGGAATTGAGACCATTCACATTGAGAGTTATTACTGAAAGGTGCTGATTTATTCCTGTCAATGTATTGTTTTCCTGTTACTGATACCCTTTCTTTCCTTTCTATCTAACTGCTCATTCTGCCTGCATATTTGTTCTATTAGGTCTTTTGTCATTGTTGGTTTCATTGTCTCTAGGACATCCTTAAGAATGAAGATAGTTTTGTAGGATATATCAGTCTGAGTTACAAGTTGTTTTAGTGAAGTTGTAATGGAACACTTCACTCCAAGTTCTTACGTCCTTTAGGATTTGTGTTGAGAGGTCTCCTCTAATTCTGATTAGTTTATCTTTATAAATGATTCATCACTGTTGTCTGACACTTTTAAAATTCTGTTTTTCTGTTGGGCTTCTGGGATTTTGACAATGATGTTTGTGGAGAGAGTCTACTGATTGTGGTTACTGGGATTTGGTATGCTTTATTTATCTGTATGTTAAATTCTTTCCCATATTTGGAAAGTTTTCTGCTATTTCTATAAACGGATTTTTAAATGCCATTTTTATTGTCTTTTGGTTTTTCAGTAATTGCAGTTAATCTTAGGTTAGTTTTAATGGAGCATCTAGTAGCTGTTATTTCCATTTTTCATATTCTCTTGTTTTTAAGGTATCTCTGAGTAATTGGTCTCCAACAGCAGCCCTGTCTTCTAGTCTGACACTCTGTCCTCACACTGGTCACTTCTGTTGTCCATATTTTCAGTAGAATTTTTCATCTTCTGAATTTCTGTTTGATATCTATTCATGGACTCTAATTCTTTGTCAACCTGGTCATTTATGTTTTGTATAATTTTGTTTAACTCAGCTAACTTTTGATTAATGTCTTCTGTAGACTTCAGGTTGTTTTCTTTATTAAGTATATTATCTGTTTAATTATATGTTCCATAAGTTCTCTGAGCACTTTATTGACTTGATTGGTTTTACTGTTTTTTGTTTTATCTGCTCTGTTATATTTTTGAGTAAATGGGCTCTGTGGCTCCCCTCCGCCTGCCCCATGCCACATGGATCAGCTTTGGGGCAGTTGGGAGATTTTGGAGGTATTATTTTGCCTTGTCTTCTCATTTTCTATTTGTTTTCTGTGCTGAGGCTTGTAGGTTATAGTGAAAGACTATTGCTAGTGTGGAGACCTCTTAAGTTAGTATCTGTTGTAGTGATATAGTCTGGCTATGGCTAACCATGGGCCTTTGCTTCTGTCCCAAGATCCATTTAGCTCCATTTATTTGGCATGGGATGCTGCAGTGTATTTCACTCAGTACCCAGTTCTCCATCAGTGGGCTGTAGTATTTTTAATAATACAAAGGCAATTCAGATATTGGCATAGAGAAAATTAATACCACTAACCAGGCCATCTTGGCAATAGTAATAAAATTAGCAAAAGTAATAGTGTCAATGACAAAGTGAATATGAACATACCCTAAGAATCTGTTATTTACCACCCTTAGTCATAGCAAAGAGATCTCTAATTATAAATACTAAGACAAATGAAACATTGACATACAATAAATATCTACTAAATGCAACAACTATACTTTCAGTAGCAATTGAAGCATATTCAACAATAATAGCATAGAGTTAACTATAAAGCTTATATAACTACATCTAAAGCACACTGGTTCTACTAGTGAAGATAAAGGAGGTGGGGAACTGGAGAATGAAAAAGGTAGAATTTGAAAATTCAGGCAATGGAATATGAGAATAAGAAGACAAAAGTGAGATAGACCGTCCTATTGAGGAACAAAAGAAAAAGTATTGAAAAGAACAAAAAAGGAAGACTGTAGAAGAAAACAGCAAAACAAAGGAAAAAAGAAAAATAAGAAAAAAAATTAAAATTTGAAAAAAAAAAAAAGAGTAAAAATCTCCAACCCCCCCAAAAAAGAAGAAAAATAATTTGGAATAAAAAGTGTTTCCCCTTTTCCCCCGTCCCAGGATCTGCAGTCTTGAAATCTAGCAGTTCAACATTTTCTTCACTTAGCTTATGGCCTGTGGTTTTATAAAGTACTGCTGGCCCAGTGACTTCTTTGTCCATATATCCCAGACTGAGGCAAGTGTCCAGGCTGAACCGTATCCTTGCTCATTTGGCAGACAGGAAAATCAGTCAAGAGTTCAAGCGATTGCTGGACTTAATGACAGCACTTTCAGATCCAGCTGCTTCTGGAAGCTACACTTATCAGGCCTTTCTTCTCACTGCAAATGTCAGTGTTCATGTCCTCAACCTAAGCATAAATTTCTCAGAAGGGCTGTGTCTAGCCTGCACCCTCTCTGCATCTGTCTCTGGTGGCTGTCTCTCACCCATTCTCTGTGGGAGGGTAACACTGGGAAACTGTCAAGAGGCATTGTTTCTCTAGTCATGTTCCTCCTACATTTATTCTGTAATTCACTCCAAAGTTCTGTAGATGGTTCCCATGCCAACAGCATTGGTACCTCCTGGAGGCCTCTTAAAAATGTGAAGAAGACTTTTGGCAACCTTCTTCACCTAGTTTGACCATTGAGTGCTTCCTGGTAGAAGGTTCTTTCTTCTTTCCCTGGGGAATAGTATACTGTATCTTAATTTCACTTGCATAAGTTAGCAAACTGACGGTAGACTCAGAACTTTTAACTCCTTTCTTCAACTACCAATCTTTATTTAACAACTTCTGTCTTTCCTGTTATGTGGTAACATGGATTCCCTCCCTACTCCTGAACCCTGTAAAAGTTGCAAGTTAACTGTGTTCTGACATTTAATTGTATTATAGTGTCACGAAAATGTAAGGCTTATTTGGTAGTATTTTCCTTCTGCTTCAGAGCACAATGATTTCACTTTACATTTACCAAAAGCAAACAGTCACTTCTGCTAAGAGATGAGAAAGGTTCCCCAGCCATTTAATGAAAGGTGCCATGTAATCCATTCCTACAAACCCCTACCAGTCCTCTCTTCCTTTCTTTCTCCCACTGCTACTATATTGCTCTATTTCCAGTCTTACAGCAGTCTGCATACTCCCTGCCCCCAGGCTGACCTGCAGTTTCTACCAGAGTGCTGATTGTTCTGTAGTATAGGTCAGGTATGCTTGTCTGCATGGGAACAGTAGAGACTGAGGCTGGCCTTTCGGCCACTCCCCTCAGCCCTCTGGAATACCAGTGGCCCTCTGGACTGTGCTGCTTGTTCACTTTTCTTCACTCTCCTCTCCAGCCCTTTGACCCAGACACGTGTAATTCCTAGAAATACTGTGTTCTCTTGCACCTCTAGATCTTCATACTTGCTGAGCTCATCATGGGATGTTCTACTTCTCTCTTCCCCAAGTTACGGCAAGCCATCCTCTGCTTTAACATAGGAAGAGTAATTGTACATCTGTAATGTGACACCTTTAAAGAAGTCTCAATTTGGAGAAACAAAGATTGGGAGGTGTGTGAGATTGTTTGCAAAGAAAGGAATTTCAGGCAAATTTTATGGTAGTTTTGAAAAGTGTTAGTGGTTTTGTTTCAAGGATGTCTAGAATGGAACCCAGTATTGAAATTTCCAGTTTATAATCTAATATCTGAATGAATATTATATTGTCTTTTAACAACATCAGTGAACTATTGTATATCTTCTGCTTGTGGTTGTGGGACATCCCAGCAGACACACTGAGTGAAATGTGCCAGCTTCCTCAGCTTGACTCAAGTGACTTAAACAACAAGCTCCTCATGACCTCACTTGTAAAAATAAATAGTATATTATTATGTTTTCATAGCACCACACTTTGAGAAGCAGCAGGCTATTTTTTTTTTTTTTTTGTGGTCACTGACTTGGGGATGGTATAAGCTGGGAACCAGAGGAGCAGAGGTGGCAGCCCTGAAGGAGCACAGGGTGGGATTCAGGGCAGGGTTCCAGTTATAAATTAGAAATAGCATCACTGAAGTTAATAAAACTACATCAACCATGCCTGAGGATTAAACTTAACTTTTATAATACACTGATAATTTAAGATTAATTGTAATCAGCCAGGCATGCACCCTGGGAGGTAACAGAATTCCAAGTTCAAGTCCAGCCCAAGCAACTCTGTGATTTAGCAAGATTCTGTCTCAAAATAAAAAATGAAAAAGGGAAAGTGATGTAGCTCAGTGTGGGTTCAATCCGAAGCACTGCAGAAACAAAAACAAAACAGAGTAAAATGAATGTTAAATATGTTAAATATTGACTGAATATTAAACATTCAGAATTAAATTGTGCCAAGACACTTTAAGATACTTTCCAGCCAAATTTACTTTTGGTAATCAGTTCTAATATGATGGTTCAAAACTAAATGTTTGGCGGAGCATAGTGGCGCATGCCTGTAATTCCAGCACTCAGGAGGTGTAGGGAGGAGGATTGCTCAACTTTGAAGGCAGCCTGGGCTATATAGTGAGTTCAAGACTAACCTGAACTACATAAGGAGACCCTGTCTCAAAAAAACAAAAAACAGGGGTGGGGGATTTAGCTCAGTGGCATAAGCGCCTGCCTGGCAAGTTCGATCCCTGATACAAAAAAATAAAATAAAATAAAATAAAATAAAATAAAATAAAATAAAATAAAATAAAATAAAATAAAACTAGATGTTTTATGTACACAAGAGTATTCCTATATAATATTTAATAGCAAAAATCAAAGTCAAGATCTTTATGAAAATTAGTTATCTACAAAATGGGGTGTTTAGGAAATATTTTATCACACAGTATTAAATTGTATTTCATTTTCTTTCTTTTTTTGAGACAGAGTCTTGCTATGGAAGGTACTTTAGGCTGGCCTTGAAGTCACTGTGTAGCTCAGACTGGCCTTGAACTTATGGTGATCCTCCTTCTTCAGCCTCCTTAGTGCTGGATTACAGGCATGTGCCACCACAACCAGCTGTTTATTTTCTCTGGTTCTACTCCTTGGTGTAGTATTGGTTGGGTTTCCTTCATGATTTCTTTCTCCCCTCCCAGGAACTGGTATTTAAAGCAATAAAGGTCAAACCTGACTTCCCCTATCCAATTTCATAAACAAGAAACATGTAGTTTTTAAAAAATTCTCATGGCACAGGAGGGGATAGAGATGAGATGTACTAATTTACTGATATTAGATAATCTTTTTTTTTTAATTGGTTAGCCCAAAATCTCATAGTTATGTTTTATATAGAAATTGTACTTTAATCATGTCAAAAATTTGTTTTGTTTTGTTTTTGAGAACAAGCTGTTACTTTGTAGTCTAGGCTGGCCTTGAGCTCACTATGTAGCCCTGGCTAGCCTTGAACTTGTGACAATCCTTCCATCTCAGCCTCCTAAGTGCTGACATTACAGGTATACACTGCCATTCCTGACTTATTAAAATTTTTTATTTTCAATATTAAAAAATATTAAACACAGCTAGGCATGCTTATGCATGTATGTAATCTCAGCACTCTGGTGACCGAGGCAGCAGGATCACTATGAGTTGAAGACCAGTCTGGGCTACATACTGAGTTCAAGGCCAGCCTGAACTATACGACAAGACCCCGGTATTATTAGTGTTGTGATAGCATGAAAGTGTTCAGTTTTAATTTAAGTGGTGATGGGTTTTCAGCTCTCTCTTCTGTGGTTGTAGAACAAACCTGACACTTGTTTGACTCAGGATTCTGTGGGTTGGCCATTTGGAGCAGGATTAGCGGGGTGATTCTTCCACTGGTTCAGCTGGGTTACGCATGCTACCAGGCTGGCTGGTAGCTCTTGGTGTAGGGTACTCTCAGCAGAAAAGGCTGGGCCCACTCCATGTAGCTTCCTCCAGCTGATAGTCTTGTTGGCCTGGTGGTGGAAGGCAGATACACCCAAGGACAGAAGCTGAAGATTTCCTAAGGTCTCAGCTTGGAGGCAGTACAGTATGACTTTTGCTAGACTTTGGATCAGTGCGGACATTGTCCTTTGGTGGGACGAGTTGTAAAGTACTATGGCCAAGTTTTCAGTGTGCCTCTGCAGCTCATACTTATCTGTTGATTTTAAATACTTCAGTATAATATTTTTTCAGTAGTGGGGATTGGACCCAGGACCTTCACACTGAGCTACGTCCCCACCACACTCTGCTGTTTTATTCATTTCTTTTTGAGACAATATGGCTAAGTTGCCCATTTGCCCAGGCTGGACTCGAACTTACGATCCTTCTGCCTCAGGCTCTCAAAGTAATGGGATTCCTGGCATGTGCTGCTACACCCAACTTCCATGTCCTTTTTTAACTGCTGAAACAGCATTGGCTGTGTATGTATAACTTACTCTCTATTCTTATGCGAGCAGGTGAGGAGTATTTGAAAGAATTTCACTCTTTAGATTCATTCATTTGATCTAGGGATATGTTTATTTTTTCATCTGTCAGTGTAATTTGAAGGGAGAATTCATTATCTGTTTCTCTTGCCATACTGGGGGTGAACCCTGGGCCTCGCATATGCTAGGCAAGTGCTCTACCAGTGTATCCTCAGCCCTTGAAGAGAGAACTTAACATAGGTAAAACTATACTATAGTTGGTTTACTTACACAATGTATAGCATTTGTTGACTATTTTTGAGTGCCTGGTTTGTGCCTGACAGGTGTTTAAAAATGTACTTTACTTACAGGAGAGACATAATTTATATCCACCAAACATTTTTTATTAGTTTAATTGAAAATAGTGTGCAGATACATATGACTTAGTCCTTTGAGTGACACAGAGAAATGGCACTTAACCCTAAGTCAAAGCAAAATAGCGAGTGTCAAGAAAGAAATGAAGACTGTTACTGAAGTACAAAAAGATTGGGAGGAGGCAGATGATCAGATGCCAGGATGTGTGATTCATATAATTAACACCTGAGGAAGGAGAGACCTTTGAAATCAGAGAGTGATGGCTTTATAGAGAAAATGAGTTTTGAATGAGACTTTGAAGAAGAGGTGGAATTTGAATTAAGTGGAGAGGTGAGAATCCTACTAGATTTAGAACTGAGTTTTGTTTGCCCAAGAAGGTAATTATTTAATTAAGAGAGCCTTTTCAAGTGGCAAATGGTAAAGTGCATGAGATAATACAGCTGTACAAAGATGTGGCCAACACCATATTGGGAGCATGGCTGGCAAGTTTCTTTTCTCTGCGGTACCAGTGTTTAATTTCCTCTAGTCAAATGTGTATGTGCCTCATCTGGGACATTTTCTTAAGAATGGTTATTTCATAAAGGAAGTACACATTTCATTTTCCATGATGTGCTCTCTGTACCCATATATTGATTAAAGGAAATAGAGATAAATAATATATAGCCCTGCTAACAAGGAAATCTAAAATTAACAAAAGAAAGGAAAGCCCCATTGAGTAATGTCAACTGGTACTTTCTACAAGTATGTTTAGATCTATTTAATGGCTAAACTGGTAGAAATAATTGGGGAATTTCCTTTCCTAAATTTGAAAGGTAAAGTCATTTTATAAACTTCCTACTCTAATTAGTCCTCTTGTAAGAAATAAAAGAATCAATTTACTTAATCAAACTTTAACACTTTACTTAATCCAACTGCATAGTATTTAAACGTGTGTGTTACCAAAGTGCTTAATTTAATTATATAAATAGTAATAAAATATAAGAATTTTTTTCTAGTACTGGGGATTGAATCAAGGACCAATCCTTTTCTTATTTTTTGAAACCATGTCTCACAGAGTCATTAAGTTACCCAGGTTGAGTTCAAACTTGTGATCCTCCTGCCTCAGCCTCCCTAAGTGTTGGAATAACTGATATGGGCCACCATGCCCACCCAGCTTATAATTTTTGTTTTAGTAAATAAAAATCAATCTTTTACTGTTAAAGTGGACTGAAAACACCCTTATCAAGTAATTCCATTATCTACTTGATCATTGCCTTTCCTGTAAAGCACAGGTTCTTAACTAATGTTGTCTAAGTTAAATGCTACCATGTGATGAAATTCTGTAGAATTCTTTGAGAGAAACTGTTCTACTACCTTAGTGATAAGAACTAGGGAGACTTTATAATAGATTTGATCACTTCATTTCTTTAAATAGCTGCAGTATATGTTCACTTCCAAAGGAATGCATCTCAGAATTGATAATGAGAAACACACCTAAGTATTTTGCAAGCTGCAAATCAATGTAAGTAATATTATGGTTCTGAGCTCAGTATTTGTTCTTTCAGGGTCTCTAAAATGCAGTAATAGTTGACAGTTTAAACTCTAGAGCCACATGTTCTGAGGTAACCCATAGATAAGTTTCTAAAAGCTTTCTGTGCCTCAGCGTTTCCTTTTGTGAAAATGATACTATAATAGTATCATAGCATTGTGTAAAGATTAAATGGATTACTGTCAGGTGTGGTGTCACATACTTGTAAACCTAGCACTCAGGAGGCTGAGGCAGGAGGATTGCCGTGAGTTTGAGGCCAGCCTGGGCTGTGTAGTGAGTTCAGAGCCAGCCTGCACTGCATAGTGAAACCCTGTCTCAAGAACAAAAAAAAATAATAATCAATGAATTAATACGTGACAATCACACCAGTGTCTTGGCATACCATGAATGCTTTGTGTGGGCATCATGGTGCTCATCACTTCAGCATGTAACAGATGATCAGTGCTCTGGGTCTAGCTGACCGTGGTTTTCTCTGGAATTCTTCCCTTCTACATCTGCATTTCCCTCAGAGAGTTCATTGAGGTTAAGAGTTGAACCTTATCAATTTTTATGCCTTCAATATTTGGCATTGTTCCTAGTTTGCTATAGACATTCAGTAAGTGAATTGATTATATTATATATTCATCACACAACCAATAAAGAGAAGTACCATAGCAGAAGTGTAGAAAAAGAAGTGTTCAATATCTATATTAATATTACTCGCTTTCTGATCCACCTCATTCTTGTTGGCCAAACAATGGCCTTATTTTGTTCCATTCTTCTTGTCAGTCTGGCTTCAGTTTGCCTCTCCAGGCTTACACGGCCTTGTCTTTCCCACATTTAGAACAGCTTCTTGGTAAACCATCAATAACCACTCCTGCCTGTGAAATAAAGTATCTTTTATTCATAGATGTCTTGACCTATTCATATTTCCTGCTTCTTATTAAAGTGTTTATTGTTTTAACTGTGTGATATATGCACACAGTACAAAGTTCAAAGTGTAAAACCTACATGATGAGGTGGGCCTCAGGCTCCAGAAGGCAGCTCCTGACTTAACAATACTTTATCCTTGGAGGAATAATTTCTGCATTGGGGTGCATGTTTTAATTTTAGCATATTCTACACTGTTCTGCTTTGCTTTGTTTTATGTGACATACTTAGGATGTTCTTCTATATCATTCACACAAGTCTACCTCTTTTTTTTTTTTTTGTACTAGGGATCAAACTCATGACCTTGCACTTGCCAGGCAGGTGCTTATGCTGCTGAGCTAAATCCCCAGCCCCCTGCCTCGTTTTTTTTAAGGCTGTAAAAGTAGCTCATAATTTTCAACCAGTCCTTGATGATGGACTATTTATTTTTTGGCTAAAAGAGTGATATTACAGATTTCAAGGAAATGGATACACAAACTGAATGCCACACAAATGTTATGTGGCAGAACTGGAAGAGTCTGCAGTGCTACCTAACATGCTGTTATCATTGTTGTGAACAAGCAAGATGCTTGCTAAGAGAATTCGTATGTGTATTAGGCATGTTGAATACTCTAAGACTTGAGATAGCTTCCTGCAATGCACCAAGGAAAATGATCAGAAAGAGAATCCTTTGGGTTCAACTGAGCACCAGATTGCCCTGAACAAAGAAGCATGCTTTGTGAGAACCAGTGGGAAGTAGCTCTATGGGAACAGGTTCATGGTGTAAGCTGGGGGTCCAGCTATGGTGTTCTAGGCCCTGCTAAAAATAAAAATGTATCCTGAGTTTTAAGGATGGCTTTCATAATTGAACAGATGCATGGTACCCTTACCTCAGAGAAACAAACGATTGGAGCAGATTGTCATTGTACCTAGTTAGTTGTGTCAGGTCTTTACTCTTCAGTATTTTTCTTGCTGAATGATGTAAGATACTGTGCAGGAATATACCCAAATAACTAAATACTTATTGAATATTTATATTAACTTGAAGGTCCTCTGAATCAACACAGGAAAAAGATGTGTCAGAATAAATTGAAGGTGAGGTGTATAGCATTACAGTTAAATAAATGGTTTAAAAAGCAAAAAACAAAAAAAAAATCTTAAGATCAATGTGTAATTATACTTTCTGATCCAAAACCTATATTCATTAGTAAATGATAACTGATTACAGTTTAATTCACTTTTATAAAATGTGATTATAAAGAAAGATAGAATTTAAGCACTTGACTTTGAAAGAGTAGACTTGTATGAAAAAGAAATCTTATGTTTGTGGGGGTTTTCCTTTAAAACTTTTGTTGTCTGCCATATGATTTTCCCTTTGAGGATAGTGAAAGCAAAATGAATCATGCATGCCATTGAAGGATGTCCTCTTATTCCTTGTAGGGTACTCTACAGGCAGCTGTATAAATGAAACCAGTTGCTTTATTGATTTCTTTCTTTTTTAAAATTTATTTTCATTGATATCTTACTTGAGCAGAGGTTTAGCCACTCTCAAGTATAATTTCACTGTTCATACCTGTCATATAGCTGAACTTCTCTCTGGTGTTCTAGTAAACATGTGTCTTTATGGAGTGATTTAGCACAGATGTGTTGTCCTAAATAGTGGAGTCCACATAAAGCACTTGTTTGTCTCCCCCCAACTTCCTGCAATCATACTAAGATCTAGAGGTCTACTGGCCACATCTAGCCTGTTTGCCTCACAACATTCAGTATTTGTTGTTTTAAAATGCATTTTTTTATTTCAAAGAGAAAAAAATCAAGCAAAACAAAATAGAAACAAAGCCAATCAACACAAGTCAGTGTAAGTATCATAGGACCTCAAAGCAATAGGGCATCAACAGTGGTTATCATAATCCCTCCTGCTGTCTTCAAAACAGTTGTAGATACCTTGAGACATAGTAAAAATCAAACAAAACAATAGAATAGAACCAATAAAAACAAAACAATGAATGTAATGAAGGACTTCAAAACAAGACAGTAATAGTAAATCCAAAATGGATGCCATAATATATCTTGTTATCTTTGAAATAGCTGCTCCTGCCATCAGATATAATAAAATCAAACAAAACAAAACAGAATAAAACCCAACCCAACAAAACAATGACAGTGATACAGGACTTCAAAACAAGATAATAGGGAATTAACAATGTCTACCACCTTCAGAAGAACATCCCCCATAGATATTATATTGCATATTGTTATCCTATGAATAGATGATCAGACCACTGGCTTTAGACCTGCAAAGTCAGTGAAACACTAAATACTACAGGCATTAAGTTGTATTTTACCTCAATGATTATCATCACAACCTGTGTTTCTCTGGAGCAGTTGGTCACTTACAGTGGTGAGGGGAAGCTTCTTGTTTCCCAACCCACATGGCACCCACTTGCAGGGAGAGTTTGCTCCTTGTTGGCTTCTCGTTCTCTTCCCTCTTAGTCCACAGATGGCACTGGCTCATGGGAAAAGGCTGGTGTCTGGCTAACCCTGCATGTAGCATTGATTCACAGGGAGGGCTTGCTTCTTGTTGACTCCTTGTTCTCTTCCCTTAAAATACATTTAAATGAGAGTTGTGCTTCTCAGTCTCTAAATCAATTTTTAATTAGTCTCTTATATCTGACTCATTTTAACTGTCTTTTCCAATAGACACTCAAGTTTGCAACTTAACTTTACATCTAGGACACCCTGTGAACATAGAGTTAGAAGAAAATTAGAAGGTGAAATGAGAGTTTATTATAGAGAATCAGTTCACCTTGAATAAAAACTTACAGTAGTATTAAGAAATATTTTTCAGTATTATGGTTTTGTATCAATAGCATTCCTCTATACACTCTTTCCATCACTGTTACACTGTGCTGTGCCTCACAGCAAGATAAATATGAGGTTGGTAGACAGAATTTGGAAACTGTAAAAAGGTTTAGAGTACCAAAGGTTAATAGTAGACAGTCACTTCAAGCTAGTGTACAGAAATACTGAGGTCAAGCTAAGTCATAGGGAGAGTAGGGAGTCAGACTGGGAAGAGCAGTAGCTATTCAGAACTTATAGAAGCAAGTGTAGCCAGAATCTGGGCCTCCAGGACTCAGAAGTGAATGAGTGTTAAAGGGGTGCAGAAGTGAGTGAGTGTTGAAGGGGTGCAGTCACACTCCACAGAAAAGGAGGCTGAACCAGGCAAGGAAGCTGAGTAGTGGAGTCTTATTGTCCCCATAAGGAAGCCATCTTTTAGTACCTGAAACTACAGGAAGAAAGGAGTTTACCACTGAGCAATGCTCTTTGCCTTTGCTTACAATATTTTTAATAAGTTTTATTTTCTAGAGCAGTTTTAGACTTACAGAATTCAGCAAATAGTACCGAATTCCCTGCCTTCCTTCCCTACCAGTTCATACTTGTTTTTGATAGAGGACATTGGCACTCGTGTGGCACATTTGTTACACTGATGAACCTACAGCCTGTTATTTACAATAGTGTTTAATCTGTCTTGTACACTTTTATGATGTATGTTTGTTGAGTTTTGCATAGCATAAAATTTAACATTGTGGCCTTTTTAAGTGTGTGGTTCAGTAGCATTAAGTGCATTCGTGTTAATATGCAGCCATCACTACTTACCCATCAGAACTTCTTCAGCATCTCAAACATAAATTCCATACCCAATAACCAACAATTATCCATCCCCTCCCACTGTTCTGCTTTCTGTCTATATGTATTTGACAATTGTAGGTACCTTATATAAGTGAATCATACAATATTCAGTTGTGTATGACTTATTTTGTTGTGTGTTAATTTCAAGGTCCACCCATCTTATAGTATGTAGCACAATTTTATTGCTTTTTAAGGCTGAACACTATTCCATTGGATATACCACATTTTGTTTGTCCATTCATCTGTTGGTGGACATTCGAATTTCCACCTGTTGGCTGTCATGCTACTGTGAACACTGACGTATGTCTGTGTGTTTCAGTCTATGCTTTAAATTCTTTTGTAAATGTGCCCAAAAGTAGAATTGCTGACTCAGATAGTTTGCACAAATGCATGGTATCCTGTGTCTACCATAAAGAATAGTTTCACTGTCCTAAAACCTTATGCTTCAATTATTCATTCTTCTCTCGTCTCTGCCTCTGCTTAGATTTGCATATGTTCCTTTTTGTGGAGTTTTGCTCCTCTAACCAGGACCTTCAGGTAGAAATGAGTTGTTGAAGTCAGTGATCAAGCAAGTCAGAAAGTGAAATATCCTAATAAGTTACTTACTGTCCTTTGGGCCTTGAGATTTTGAAAGATGTTTGGAAAGTTAACATATAGGTAACAAACATGGACCTGTAAAATACATGGGTTTCAGATAAGTTTTTTTGTGGGCATGCAGTTATATATTGCAATCATTTAGTCCATAAAGATGTAAGCATGCATATGATATGCTCACCCCTGTGCTGGATACTTTAGGGATTAAAGAGTCCTTGAAGTCTTATTTTAGCAGTTTCCACCTTTTCCATCACCACATTACCCCTTTGACAGTTGTTCTCAAGAGCCACATGTTTTGAAAGATTATGTTACATAACTACTTTGTGCTAGGCCTTTTCAGAGTAGTGAAAATAGCACATTCAAACTTCCATTTTTCTTTTCAGGAAGTTCTAGATCTCGGATCTTGATAATAGAATTAGTCAGGTTTTTAAATTCAGAGACAGAGTCTTCAACTCAGCTGCCTCTGTGATTGTTACTACACCCAGTCCTGTCAACACAACTGTGTCAAGGTCCATTGTTTGGCTGTTTTCTAGACTTGCCTTGCTCAGGTTACCAGATCTCTGTCTACTTCAGTTGCTTGCTGATTCAGCCTTTTACACTGTACTTCCTTTCTGGCAGTGATCATTAAAGTATAAGAAACTGCACTAGAATAGAAAAGAAACTCAAGAGGTTGTGCCCATTAAGGCAGTGATGCTTTATTGTTCATTCCATATGAATTTCCTGATCTCTTATTTATTCATGTTTATTTACATTTTGGCTAATGTCAATATTATTAGTGAGACCTCATTTTTCCTTTTGTTAGATAAAAAATAATAATGATGGAGAGGCAGAGGCAGGAAAATGGCCAGGAGTTTCAGGCCAGCATAGGCTACATAGTAAGACTTTGGGGAGCCAGAGATACAGCCTAGTGGCACAGTGCCTGCCTGGCAAGCATGAGGTTGTGAGTGTGATCCCCAGTGCCAAAATAAAAAGCAATCACCATGACAAAAAACAAAACAAAGTATAGTGAGACTTTGTGTCAAAAATACAAGCTAATTATGACCCAGTCATGGTGGTGCACACTAGAATCCCAGTGCTCGGGAGGCTGAGGCAAGAGAATCAACATGAATTTGAGGCCAATCTGGGCTACATAGTGGGCTCAAGGTCAGCCTGAAACACATAGTAAGACCTTGTTTCAAAAAAAATAAATAAATAAAAGTTTTAAGATTCTAAATGAACTTTGAGGTGTACACATTCTGCCTTTAAACCTATCTTGGTGTGTGTGTTTACTATTATTCTATAAACCTATCTTGGTGTGTGTGTTTACTATTATTCTGTAAATAATAGTGAGGACTCTAAGAGCTGTAAACAGAGAGGTGAATTTAAGGAAAAGTTTTACCATCTGTCCTCCACCTTCCTGATTCACTGTGCTGTCCAAATACAAAAGTTCTATGTGTATTTGGAATAGAAATGGCATATTCTGAAAGTCTGGAATTGAAAAAATGTTACTTGGCATAGAGTTTCAGTTTTGCAAGATGAAAAACTCTGGAGATCTGTTTCACAGAAGTGCAAACAAACTTAACTCTTAACTGTGTTAGCTGTCTGTTACTGTGACAAAACACCTGAGAAAGTTGAGTTTAAGGAAGAACGGTTTGTGTTGGCTCACAGTTTCAGAGGTTTCAGTCTGTGGTTTGACTGGAGTGCTTTAGGCCTTTGGAGGCACTGTACATCATAGAGGGAGTGTGTAACAGAGGATCCCCATGTACCTCATGACAGTCAGGAAGCAAAAGAGAAACAGGAAGGGGCAGGCCTCAATATGCCCGTCAAGAGCATGACCTCTAGGGACCTAACTGTATTGCATTAGGCGCCATCTGTTGACAAAGTGTTTAGCCATTTCTCATTGGCACCACAAGCTGGTGCCCAAGCCTTCATTACATAGGCACTTGGGGGACATTCTGGAAGCAGATTCTAGCACTAATAAACCGTGTACTTTAACATGGTTAAGGTGGTAAATTTTATGTTATGTGGTTTAACAGTTCTCTCTCACAACTGACTATTTAAAACATCTTACAAAAGCTGAGTGTTGTAATGCACACCTATAATTCCAACTCTCAGGAGACTGAAGCAGGAGGATCACTGTGAGTTCAAGGCCAGCCTGGGCTATGCAGTAATCAACCGTGTCTCAAAAATAATTTAAAATTTTAAAAAAATAATATAAAACACCTTCCAAGTGATGGCTATGCCACCATACCATGACCTTTTGCTGTGTATAATGCTGTGTGAAGGTTCCATTTGTATCTGTAGACCACATTTTCACCTATTTTTACTAGGTACTTTAAGCACTTTAATCCTTTGAGTTACATTATAAAAGAAATGTGATAATTAATGCAAAGCCAGATAAAACCCATAAACCATTATCTACTAAAGCTACTTTAATGATACAGACTTTTAAATGAACCATTACGGTTGTTCTCTCTATATATTTGCTGTTTGGGCCTGAGGAAATGTACAGGAAAAGGCAACAGAAGAATACCTTACATTGCATTTAGTGATACTTGTGTTCCAAAGCCCAGATAAAAATGAAAGATGAGCATTTCTACTTCATTTATCTGGCTAGATCCCTGTGCCTAATAGCTGGATATATACCATAAACATTGTGAAGAAGCAACCATGGAAACACTTGTTTTCTTGTTGGACCAAATTTACTCTGGTTGAATATTAACACAGCGCCTGGCAGGACTTTAAAAGCAAAAATAGCTTAAGCGTGATTCACTCTGAGTCATGTGCTGCTCTTGCTGCTGTACTGCCTAAAGCTTGACATTGAACAAGTTGGCAGCCTGTATTGCTACATTTTTTCTAGGAATTTTGAACACATTTCATTCTTGTGAATTCGCTTGTGCAACGATATTAGAGTAATATGTTTATTTTGTTTCAAAGTCAAATGAATTTGAGAATGGTGAAACTGAAGTATTTTTCTTGGACTTTCTGGAAAAGCTTAGATTCTCAGAATTCTGTGGGTACAAGACTTACTTTATTTTATACAGTATTAATGAAATGTGAAAGTTTTGTTGTATAGTCTTTGTTTTTTTCTGATTGAAAACACCACACAGGCTGAAAACCATTATTAAAAAGAGGCTGGTAGTACTATGAAGAAGGGTTCATTATTTCTCTGATATTACCAGACAAGATAGATCATGTCATTCACAAAGCTCTTTCCTCTTCTTTCATAATAGGGTGAGGCATACAAGGTAACCTGCCTTACAGTGAAATTGGATGTATAACTTAGAAGCTTCTCTCTCGTTATGAAAGTTTATATAATGGGAAGTTCATTGGTTTGGAAAGGCAGACTGAATCCTCCCACGAGATTTCCATTGGCCCTTTAAACATGCTGCCTGCCTTTCCCTGAGTAAACCCGCGTGTCTGAGAAATAGCCACTTGTTGGCTGACTGTGGGAAAACCTTTGAAGAAGGGTCAGTGGTTCTTGTCTGGCAGGAGTCAGAAATGGCTGATAATCTGAAACAATCTATGTGAGGATGGTTTTCCCTTGATGTTGCAATCTTTAACATGTTTTTATGTTTAGCTGTTGGAATTGCCTAATAGTATAATTTCAATTGAGGTTTAGTTTCAGCTCTTTAATTTTAAGCTGTAAGGAACATGATTTTTTTTTTTAAATTTAAAGGCACAATCGTTTGCCTTAGGATTTCAGTGATTTGTGTAGGAAGAGATTTCCTGTGACAGCCTGAAGCTAAAGGAGCTTAACCTAGTTCTTAATATTTTGAAATTAGTTTACCATAAAATTTTTACATTAGAAGATGCAACTCTGTCAGAGAATTTCAACATAGTTGCATAAATTGTGTTTCATATTACAACTTGTTCTCTGCTTGACTTCATTGAAAGTAATAAAAGGACTCTTTCAGAAAGATCTGGTGAGTTAGCATCATTATTTTTTAAAAAAGCACTTACTCATAGTGTATCCTGTGTTGCTAAGTTTTCAAAATTAGCTATCTCAACCACACCCAAAAGCCCTTTCAGAAGCTTGAAATCCACTTATTCGCTTATGCTGGCGTAGAGTTTTCTTCCCAGTAAAGTAAAAGAGCTGAGATAGAGATGAATTTTCCATGAGATATGATGATTACATGAAAAACTAACATTTTGATGTTGAACTGCTGCCAAGCCTTGAGAGTAATGTGTGGTTCCTCCTTCTGCGATTAAAGAGATCCCACAGAACAGGGCTTTCCATCTTGGGCCTTGTGGCTGCCAGAAATACCCGTGAGGTACTTTTTGTATCCTAAAGGGTTACCATTACTTTACCTTAGAAGCAAAGGGAGGATACCCATTCTGTTGTAGCATTCCCCTGAATCAAGATCATGCAGACCTCCACTGCTGGATTTTGGGAACATAGGAAGTTTTTTCATGCCTTGAAAATTAGCTTAATGTAGTTTAATTAGCTAAGCATTTTCAGATTGTAAGCCAGAGGGTTAGTCTGAGTGAGTCTCAGCAGGTCCCTGTAGCCACTGTTACTACTGCAGGTATGTTTTAGCCTTAGTTCTGTGAACCTTTATTTCATTCATTAGTTAACTTAGTTCTTGAGCCCTTACAGTATGCCAAAAATTAGATTATTTTTTGTTTGGTTTTTGAGACAGGATCTCTCTATGTATTTCAGACTGGCCTGAACTCACTCGCCTAGGCTGACCTCAAACCCACAGCAATCTTTCTGCTTCAGCCTCCTGCATGGTGGGATCACAGGTGTACACTACCACACCCAACTCAGAAATTAAAATTTTTGATAACAAAAAAGTTAATAAACTTTTAAGAAGTATATTCTTGTGCTCCCTGGTTTAGCTCAGTTGGCTAAGGCCCCACTCTGTAAACGTGAGGTTGTGCGTTCCATCCCAGAGGCAGCAAAAAAAAAAAAAAAAGACTATAAAAAGAAGTATATTAACTTGGAAAGGCAGACATGCAAATTATTCAGTAAATTAATCATATCCTTTTTTTAAAAAAAGGACTGGATACATGTCATCATCTTGCAGTAGTAATGATTTTTTAAAATGCTTTTAATTTATAAATATATAATTATATCTATGTGCTACAATGTGATGCTTTGATACATGAGTATATTGTGGAATGATTAAATCAAACTAAGATATCTGTCACCTCACCTACTTTTCTGTGATGAAAATATCTAAAAATCTTCTTAGCAATTTTGAAAAGTGCATTATTATTACTGTGGCCACTATACTATGCAATAGATCACTAAAATTTATTCCTCCTAACTGCAGGTGTGTGTTCTTTCCCAACATCTCCCCATCCCTGTTGTCCACCTCCTCCAGCCTCTGGTAACCCCCATTCTGCTCTCTACTGCTAGGATCATCTGTCAGTGAATCTGTATACAGGTGAGATCATGCTGTACAGATCTTTTTGTGTCTGACCTATTTCACTTACAGTGTCCTTCAGGCTCACCCCATGTTGTCACATGTGACAAAATGCCTCTTTTTAAATGCCGAATAGGGCCTGGTGTGGTGGTGCACATCTGTAATCTCAGCACCTTGGAGGCTGAGGCAAGAGGATCACTACAACTTCAAGGCCAGCCTGGGCTATGTAGTGAGACCTTGTCTCAAAAAAAAAAAAAACCAGAAGATGGGGGGACAGAGACCGAGAGACTGAGACTTTTTGAGAGGCATCCGCTGACAGATACTTAGGTGCTTTCATTGCTTGGCTTTTGTGAGTTATGCTGCATTTTACCTGGGAGTGCAGCTTTCTTTTTGACATACTGATTTCAGTTCCTTTGAATGTATACTCAGAAGTGGGATTGCTGGGTCATATGGGAATTCTGTTTTTAATTTTTTAAGGAACCTTCATACTGTTCTCCATAATAGCTGTACTAGTTTGCAGTCCCACCAACAATGTACACAGGTGCCCTTTTCTACATATTCTCTAGGACTTTTGTCTTTTTGGTGGTAGTCATTTAACCAGAATGAGTTGGTATCTTGCCGTGGCTTTCATTTCCATTTCCTTAAAGTTGTTGAAATTTTTTTTGTATGCTTGCTGGTCATTCATATGTCTTCTTTTGAAAGACATTCAGATCTGTTGTCCATCTTTAATTGTTTTGTTTGGCTGTCGAGTTCACAATTTGCTTTTAACATTGGCCTATTATCAGATGTATGTCCTTGACACCTTTGTCAAAGATCAGCTGTTGCCTAGTGCATGGATTTATCTTTGGGCATTCTGTCCTGGTTGATGAGTAATGGCAGTTTTCTTTC